>CAJPEX010000941.1:0-73812 GCA_905338405.1 Notodromas monacha
AAAATGGAAGAAAAGAAGGCTCTTCCATCTTGCTTTCAACCATGTCATTGCTATCTATTCACAAAGTTACGGAAATGAAAAGCCATTTAATCATGTGAGAATTTATGATCTTCTTATACTGCGCATCAATACTATTCAGTGCTTCGAATATTTGGGGAGACTGGTGACATTGTGATGAACCATATGTCCAGAAAAAAATCAGTATAATTTTCAGGAATTTGAAACAGGATTTGAATTGCTCATTAATTCCAGAAAACTTTCCACTTCCTCAAAATCTCAGGTAATCTGAATGAGGTGACTTATGCCGCATTCCAAATCAAATTTATTTCAATTTCCTTTGCATAATCATAAAAACATATTGTGGTACTGTATATAATGAACAGCATATCTGGCTAAGCTTGGGAAATTCATGAGATTTTTGAGGCCCCTGGGGTACCCAACCAAAAGCCCCCCCGGAAAGCCCCCCCCCTGCCTAAAGCCCCCCTAGGTCAAAAGCCCCCCCTCACTTTTTTTATTCAGCTTTCTGCTTTAAACTGAATAAATAATTCTTAGCGGGAAATTTTAGAATCAGCAATGATCGCATCACCAAAGGATGACGGAAATGCAGTATAGGAATTTTGAAAAAGTGTGCGGAATTTGGCGACATCGTAGGTGGTACAGTATTTGGTGATGTTGGTCAGCATCAATGGAGAAGTAGATTCACTCCTCTGGTTCCTTCCAACCTTCAACTGTCATTTCAGTCATGATCTCAAATTCATGATCTCAATTCATTCATGATCTCAATCATGATCTCTTTTGGACTACACCCGGCACCTGGAGTGTGTACTTTTACTGAAATATTGTTGGCAAGACTGACGGTTGACTGCAACCTCAGAACGGCGCCAGAGAGGATTTCAAAGGCTTAAGCCCTTCTTGGGTCGTTTTCAACCTGCGTCGTTTACCGGGTACCCGCCAAGGTTCATTCACTTATGTGGCTTTGTCATATTTGGTGACGCATCTCATTTGTGATGCCTCGTAAGCTTCCTGTTCAAGACTGATAAAATGATTGAAATGGGTGGCGTACATATTCAAGGCATCAAAAATGTGAAGAAGCTTAACTTTCGGTGCTTCAACGCGTACATAGACGCTGTGATGATACATGTCAGGATTGCGTAAAATCATATGTAATACGTAGAAGATTATGCTTATATTGGTAGTGCATTTGATCATGAATGAACCAAATATCCCCGGTATAAAAGCTTGTCTTTTAATCGCATTTTGGAAGAAATGTATCACTAGAATTCAATTCACGAAGTTTCCAATTGTAAAAGCAAATTAACGTAACTTGCCTCGATTTCCCGCAGACCATTCTCGTAATCAGGTGCACCATTTCACATGAAGAAAAACAAAAATAAAAACTTCCAACACCAGGCATTTCGACTCGAATTAGAAATATTCCTTCTCGAATGGAATTCCGCATGAAATATTTTTCTTCAGGCATCCAGCCCAAGATCCTCCAGTAAACTGTCGATCAACCTCAGTTTCTCATCGGCCTCGTCAATTTGACTCAGTGTTCGGATGTCGCAGGTAACGAATGGAATTCCGCATGAAATATTTTTCTTCAGGCATCCAGCCCAAGATCCTCCAGTAAACTGTCGATCAACCTCAGTTTCTCATCGGCCTCGTCAATATGACTCAGTGTTCGGATGTCGCAGGTAATCAGGTGTCGGATATCATCAATAATATCAATGCTGTCAGTATCTTCTCGCTTCTGAACTTCAGCAGCATCTTTCACCACAAGCTCCTTGAATTCTGGTCTCGATATCACCTTTAGATAAGCAAAAATATGTATACCCTGAATACCTCCAGTTCCCTCTTCCATTGAAGAACCATACACAAACAAAAGATGCCATCAATTCCAAGATGCGCCTATCTCTTGGAACGAATTTGTGATGACAGCATATTTCTAGAGACGTTCAAATGTCCCTAAAAATATGTCGGGAACTTTGATTCAGAAACTTTCACAATACTTTCTCAAAAACAATGCCTTGTTTTACAACCTTGAATTCCAGTTATCCTTGGAATTGCATACTGTGACTAGCCTGCCACTTCACGAATACTACTCAGAAAAAAAACAACAGTCGATAAAGTTAGAAGTACTTTTAGGCAAAAAATATACAGTAGTCTGAACCGCTAGACCAATCATGATTCAGGCGAGAAAAACTCACCACTTCAATATTCGCCGCCATATATTCACAGCAAGCATTTTCGAGCCTGGGAAGGCAGAAAAGTCGCGAAAGCGAAAATGCATCGCAAACGTTATCCACGTTCAAATGCGCAGCAATCGCTGCACCGCACAATCGTTTCAGTCCTGGAAGCAAGTACTGATCAGCAGCAGCAAGTACTTCTACTGCGTGATCAATGCCAACTATTTTCGCATCATTCTCGTAGAGGTAGCTGAAATAAATGTAAAAATAGAAATTAGTGAAGATATGGATGATACTCGAAAAATTGAACCAGTGGTCTCTAAAATGTCCCACGAATCACCCACGAAGTTATTTTTTGTGGATAAAATCAAGCTTTCTCTCTTGACAAATTAATGCTGATTAAAATGATGCATCCCACTATATCTCCATGAGCTTGAGGAAAAAAAAGCGTTTTCGAATCTCTTTTGAGAGTTTTAAAACGTCCTGGGTGACCTTTCAGCCAAAAATAAATCCCAAAAGCATCGGAGAATAGACAGAGACAAGGCGTTAAATCTTACAGCTGTTGAGCGGCCTTGACGATTTTGGATAGAATTTACGCAAAGGGATTTCAAGCCCATAAGTAACAATTGACAATGTTTTCATGTACTGTACAAGTATTACCCTGAGTAAAATCAATTACAACGCATTTTTACAACAACAAAAATCTGCAACGGATTACTGGTACCAAAGTTTCCTAGTCTAGCAAAGAAAATCCTTTTCACTTGTCCGTTTCAAAAACCCAAACTTGAGAACTTACCCATGTACACTAGCAAACACAAAAGGAGTGATACTGTGCAGGGTAATAACAACAGGAACTTCGTTGTCAGCATTTCGTTCCGCTTCTCCAAAGTGATCATTGACGAGGGCTTGGAAATATTCGCTGCGAGCGCAGAAAAATGCCTTGTGCCCGTGGAAGCTGAAATCGTTCACGCGGAAAATAACGTCCACGAACTGTGCAGGAACATAGGGCATTAAGGGAAGCTCGTCTCCTCCGATCCAATGCATCATGTTTTCCGGTAATCCCTGTTGCCCAAGGACTCCCAAATCCGCGCGTAGATTTTCCAATCTCTCTCCAACTCCTTCCACCACCAGTGTGGTAACCATGGCTCCAGGCTTCGCCAAACCTGAAAAACATACATTTGAACCTTGATAACTGGAACCCCCCTATGTCGATTTTTTTTAAAGTCCCTGTCTCAATGCCCTTTGAAACAATGAATTAAAAACGTCCCCAACTGAAAGGCTTTCACCGCAAACCTGCATAAAACAAATTTTCTGGAGGTCTTTTGACTGATATTACAGTTGAACGTTGATAAGTCAAACCTCTCCAACTTGAATTTTTCAAGTCCCCTTCTGAATTCATTTAGAAATAATTCCTTAAAAACCTCTTAACTCAAATAAGTCTTTTCCTCTTGAATCTCAGCAAGTCGAATTTTCTGAGGAAGTTAGGCTATTATTGTCTTCCCACATTTAAGAGAAAATCAATAAAAACAAGTACTGTAACTTGATGGGTCTTGAGAGGAAGTGTAAGACTAATCAAGAAATGAACCCCGGCCTCCAAGTTCAGAATGTGGTAGACTCGTGTCAGAAGCAAGTTAAGGCCCAGATAATCCCCATTTACAATTTCCTGCCATTTTACATTTCATTGCAATAATATAGCTGGTTTCCTTTCATTGAAAACTCCCTTAGTTTTCAAGGAATGTCGATTTTTTTTGCTGGTCCCTTTAAATTTGATTTAGAATGGTTCAACAGTATTTCTGGTTCTCCAGTAATCAATCAATGGTGTAACTTTTTTTTGCAATTGCCTCTTTCTTGTACTTTTTGATGTGCCGTCGTCAAAATGGCATCTCAACATTCCTGCCATCGCAAATATAGGCGCCAAACTAACCTTTTTCTGAACCTTAGGTGTAGGTCAAGAGCATAAATTCAAACAAAACAAGAAAAACTAGAGGGGTAGCAACAAAACAGAAGGGTCCCAATCAAAATTTCAACAGTACACCTAACAACTTACGGAATTCTTCAACATTTGCCAAGGCGTCTTCCACGCCACTTCGCATCTCACTCAATTTACAATGATTAGCCAGAACCATAACGTCTTCCACTGCATCGATCGGAATCTCCATACCTCCTGTGTAGAGATACTGCGTCAACGCCCTGAAAGCTTCCGGGGTAACCTGAAGTCGCAAATATATCCCCTTAGTATTTGGCATGCTGAACAAATGAGCCAATTTTTTTTTTCGTTTACCATGGGCTTATTTATTGTTATGAGTTTCTTTCGCGTCCATCGCTCAGTGAAAAGATTCAGCAGATGATCCGACCTCGCACACAGAATACAACGATGCAGTCTGAACTCGTGACCGTGAATGGATATGACAACATCGCTGTACATTCCGGAATCCAAGAGCCTAAGATTGACACGCAGGAAAACACCATACAGTATACTGCAGTATTCTAGAAGTATATTACAGTACTGGAAAACACATGTACGACGGGGATATTCTGAAAAATTAGAAATTCTCTAAAGCTCGAAATTAAGTAAACTTGATACAGTACGCATTTACTACAAGTGCAGAAAGGGCGTCAAAATGAAAAAATAAATAAAATAAAGAATTTGTTGGTAGGTTTGTGACAAGATGTTACCTAATTCCTATAATAAGTAAGAAATTCTTCAATTGCATGAACAAAAAAGTTCAGACATTCTTGAAAGAAAATATTTCTTCGAATACTATGCAGTACGAAGACCAATTGCGGAGAAAAGCTCATTTCCTGAACTTTAGATCCTGATTTAAAAAACCACATTTTTTACATACCGTATTCACGCGAGTATAAGCATCACCTAGATTTTTAATGCAAAAAATTAAAATTCCATTCATAGCCAAATATAAACATCCACTTCCTTTCCTTTGGTGTTTTGACACTAAAATTTCTGACTAAATTTATTACCCAGAAAACGAAAAGTGGTGCAAAACAATCCTTGCTTTTCCCCTTCTGGTCAATGACTCGTGCATCTTGAAGTGCCAATAGCTGACCACATCCTGATCATTTTAAAATTTAATTCTAAAAGAACTGAAGAAAACAAGTGCTCGATTGTCCCGTGCGTCGTGAACAGGAAGATTTCCTGATACAGTATACATACGCATATTTAGGCGTATTGCATAAATACGCAAATAAAAGCAACCACCTTCCCCCGTAGTTTTTGTGCTTCTAAAATATAAAAGGGATGCCTGTATTCGCGTGAATACGTCAAAAACCTTATCGTACTGCAGAATTAAAAAAATCATAATCGAGTAAATAAGCCAGTCCGCGAAGTAATTAACACAGCAGCAACATACGACTGACCGTCGAAGAAACTCCTGATAAACATCCCGCCGAATAGTAGAAGTTGTAATGACTTTGTAATTGCGCAACAGATGTCTGATGTCGTCATTCAAGGCTCCATAAAGGCACCGTTCACCATCGAAAGTATTGGCTTCACACCGAGCGCCAATTTCCAGCAGATATAAAACGACTTCCCGATGCCCACACAAGCAGGCATAGTACAACGGCGTACTGTCCCATTTGTCCCTCACATTCACGTCAATTTCTTTCTTCTCCACGAGCGTTCTTCGGATGAAGACAATTAATCAATTCTTCCTTTACTGGCACATCATGTACATCGTAGCTTATAAAATTTTGGACCACTTCCGAAATTACATTAAAAAACTTGAAAAAAAATCCATTCAGTCTAGGGTTCACTTCAATTGATGCAGAATCGTTTTTGTTTCTTGTTGGATCCGCAATATCACAGCTGGTACAGTACTGTACTTCAAAAAATCTGAATTTTGGGAAAAGTACCTGAAGTATTCCACTTCAACCACAACGCGTCAAAAATTTACAATGCTGAAAAAAGCTAGGGCATCTTCGAAAAATGCCAAAATCATTGTGTTCCAAATTATGAACACGTTTTTTCTCAACTTGTATCTGCATTATGGTTATTATGAAAGTTACGCATTTCAATGCTAAAATATTCGAAGTTGTGAAAACTGAAGTTCCAAAAAGATTGACTCAAGAAGGAAAAACATTCCTAGCTGAACAAGACGGGAGAAATGAGGTCAATTTTATTGATAGGAAAGCATATAAAAAATAACCGATGACAGAATGCTTCAAATTGTGAAAATTGAAAATTTCACGATTGAAATTATCTTGATCGATCCAGTGAGGCATGTTTTTCTTCTTTGGGGTCAAAGTCGTAGAAATTTGCAGTTCGGGAAATTGAAAATATAATCCCATACAAATACGGTATATAAATTTTGGCATTTGAATAAAATACATCCAAATAAAATGGAAATACACTATTAATAAATAAAACGAAAAACGGAAGCCCTACTTGAAGGTGAATTGAAGATTAAAAAAAAATTTAGCATCTCCGTATTGTAAAATTTTTAGATACACCTAAGAAAATGTTTAGTTGGAAGAACATTTTCCACAACTTTTTCAAGATCCAAATTTTCCACAAATAGCTACATTTAACACATTGCAGCATAAATAAGAGCAGGGTACAGACACGATTTAAAAGCAATTAAATTAAACTTTAAATTGAGTCTTTCTTTCCCTGCTTTCGTATTTTAATTTTAGAACTACAGTACAGCACATTCAAAGAGTTATAAAATGTCTGGCCGTCCTGTGAAAGTCTTTTCCCAAAACAAATTGTCAACAAAACTCACCTCACGCGCATCAAATCTCCGCGTCGACAACTCAAGAACAAGTCATGGGTGTCCATATTTAACCCATTCACTGGTCACAACCGCGGGTCGAACAATCCTCCCAAAATCTAAAAGAACATGAACAAAACTCGGGATGATTCGGAAAAGTTTCACTGGTCATTTTTATAACTTCGTCAGAATGATAATAAATTTGACATCCTTTTCCGAGTCTCTTCACTTTCCGTTTGTATTTTCCCTTTCGGTTCGAGCGCGACGCGTTCTACGCGTAATTTCCGATTCAATGTGATAAAAATCATATCATCCTAGTTCCAACCTTGAAAACGAAGAAGTTTGATATTCACAAGTACTACTTTGCTCAGGCTTTCCTTGAGTCGTTCAACATACAAACCGGAGAAATTGATCAAATTTAAAAGCACCCCAACCCTACTTTTTCTATCATTACGAAAGAAAATCGCCGGGATAATTGCATTGTACATGTAGAAAAATCATAGATTTCAAAACAATCATCACCTAAATTTCCATTTATAAAAGTTAAAGAAAAGATGGCGTCGGATTAAATTTTTATAATATTCATCTGTGACTTCCTTGATTCTAACCTATCAAAAAAGCTAAAATTTTCAGTCTAGTAATCGCCATTCGTTCTCGCGGACCGAAAATGAATCAAACAACTTTAATTACACCAGAAAGCACAGTTCCACGAAGTTCTCAACAATGGGCCACAAAAAAATTAATAAAAGCTCCCAAAACAAAGCCATTCCTAAGTTTTCCTCTTCCCACGAAAACAACCTACAAATTGCGTTGCACAGGACGATCCGGGGTGTATTTTCCTTGCAAAAGGAGAAAACTAACGAAAAGCATGTACGCTTTGATCTGCACGGGTTCACACACAGGAACCCCTTTTTTCGGAATTCGCAGCGGCGCAAGCTTTTCACTTGGTAACTTGGTGCATCGCATGAGCCAGGTAGTCTACATTGTTGGACGACACACCAGCGACAGAGATCCGTCCATCCTTGGTTAGGTAAACGCTGAATTCCTTGGTGAGGCGTTCAACTTCCGCCGGCTTCATGCCAGTAAAGCAAAACATGCCGATCTGGTCAGTTATGTGTGCCCAGTCACGTTTGGAGCCTTCCCTGGTCAACCCATCTCGTAGTCTCGTACGCATTCCAATGATCCTATCGGCCATTCCCTTCACGTCCTTTAACCTAGGGCAAATATGAAGGAAACGTAAGGATGAACAACAACTTAGTAAAACGCGAGTAGAACCGAAACAGTCGACAAAGAAAATCCTCTGAAATATTTATCCAGGAGTGGGGTAATTTACAGCGTACAACACCAAGGATAGTACCAGGCTTCGAGTTCCCGGAAAATGAACTGCGAAGAACCCGAAAGCAGAAGTACAAAAACGCAGCTCGCAACCATATTTCTGTCAAGTTTGATCCTGCTAGTCACCGTAAATGCTCTTCATACTCTCTAATATACAGTACCAGTAATCATGAAACTTATTCATAATACTGTACTATTAAATACTACAAAAATTGGAAAAAAATTAGCCCCTTGAATATTAATACAGTACTGTACTGTACTAAAATGTTCGGGGCAATTTTTTAAATTGCATAGCTCTCTTTTTAAAATCTGGCACGCCTCTTATGAAAATTCATGAAAAATATTCAGGATCACATCCTTGAAAACAAAGAACCAGGAATCATTGAATTTTAAAACAGAACAAACAAACGATACGCACCACAACTGATTCAAAGCAGCATCGTGCAAAATGGTCGAGGCTATTCTTGCTCCATTGATAGGTGGGTTGGAATACATTGGTCTAATGATGATTTTAATTTGGGACAAAACCCGCGATGCTTCATCCGGAGAACTGCACACCACAGAAAACGCACCAACACGTTCACCTAAAGAATAACATATGAAGTGAATCAATGCAAAACAAAAAAATATAATCCAATTAAACGGAAATTTTGAAATGTAATTTTTACAATTATCCTGAGCATGGGCATGTGCCTCTCAGTAATGACCTCATGATATCACAAGAAAAGGGCTCTAATTTCTTTGATTTTGGCCCTTTTTTCATTCAGGACAAGAACATTTTTGTGGCGCTAAATCAAGGTTTCCCTTCAGAATACAATGGAGGGTGATCTGTTCAAGGGAAATTCGTGGCACTACGCGAGGGTTGACTCTAATTATTAAAGCAAATAAAAAGTTTAAAAATCCCGCGTTATAATTTCAGCGTAGACGCACTGCACACATACCATAGAGTCCCATGTTTTTGGCAAACGACTGGGCGAGCAGGACGTTGTGACCATCTTGAATAAACTTCCTCACTGCATATGCATCAGTATCCGTGCAACCAGAAGCGAATCCCTGGTATGCCATGTCAAAGAACGGCAACAACTTCCGCTGCTTAACGACCTCGGACAACGCAGCCCATTGATCTGGTTTCGGGTCAACGCCAGTAGGGTTGTGAGCACAAGCGTGCAACAGAATGATGGAATGCTCAGGAATTTTCTGGAATCGTAAAATAAATGGACGCGTTCTGAATGAAACATAGCACTCAAAAAGTAAGAAAATTGCTAACTTCAGTTACCCTCTTATAGTTGACATCAAAATAAATCAGAATTACGACGAGGAACCTTCAACAAGAAAACGATGCCATCAGATTTTACCCTACCCACTTTTTTCATTGAAAAAGGAATGTACAAACAAAATATTTTCTTCAGCATTGAAAACGGAGACTTGAATCTGAACCAGCTCCAAATTTTCCATGTTCAACATTGGCAGCCGAATACAATACTTCATCCTCACCTTAATGTCATCCAGAGCTCCATTAAAATCGAATCCGCAAGTTGCGGCATCGAAATACTTGTAAGACTTGACGTCCAACCCACAATGTTTGAAAATTGGAGTGTGGTTGCCCCAAGACGGCGAAGGAAGATATACTACTTTCGGACCGGGACTAAACTTGCTCAAGAAAGCAGCTCCGATTCGAAGAGAACCTGTTCCTGAGATTCCCTGCACTGATGCATTCTAAAACCAGAAAACAATGAGCATAATTGGGTACGATGAAATAAAAGTGTGAGAAGGGAGAAGGAACAAAAAATATTGAACTCACCAATTTATTCTTGGTAACTGTGTTTCCGCTTCCCAAAGCGAGTTCAACAGCAGCAGACACAAAATCGGGTAAACCAATGATTCCGGCATATTCCTTGTCCAAATGCTTGTCATGCAGAATTTCCACAGCCTTCTTAACACTCGGCAACACGAAGGGCTTGCCATTGTCGTCACGATAAGCACCCACGCCCAAATTGATCTTCTTCGGGTTTGTATCCCGTTTGAAAGCCTCTGTCACTCCCAAAATAGCGTCCGGTGGGCCCATTTCTACATCGTTCCACCAAGCTGACATGCTGCAATTAATTTTTATTTTTAAAAAATGCATGAAAAACACAATAAATTTGGTTCAAACCTTCTCGAAGTGATGGTCAAAACCTTTCGAGTTGTGCCCACAGCACTTGAAGGAATCGCACACTTGAAAACAGCCATGTTTTTGACAACAAAAAAATAACAGATCCTCGACGAATTAAATACAAATGCACAGTTCCTAATGACAGAGAAAAAAGGTCAGTGATACTTTTTCAAATTTTCCCTTGCCGAATCAAAGGAACATTTCCAGCATCCACGAGATCACGTTGCAATATCACCATACAGTGCGTTTCACAATAGCTGAGACCATTAATTATCATAAAATCGGACGGACGAGCAATTTCGAAAAAAAAAAAATTATGAATCATCACCGGATCACGAACAATATAAAAGTGCCTTTTCCAAACGTTCAATTTCAGAACGTCTAAAAATGTTCAGCAAAGTACTCTTCGAAGTCTAGTACTGAGCTACATTAACTTGACGGAAAATTCAATAGATGAGTACAGTACAGTATTTTACTTAAATTTTTTTTAAACTAATTCATCATCAGCCCGAGTCCTGAAAAATACATCGCGGGCAAATTTTTCCATCATTCACGATGTGCGCGTGCCCGACATCACGTCCGAGAAAAAAATCTTCACGCCACGCTTCAACAACTGATTTCTCAAGACTGAACATTAATATAGTCCCTGAGGGATTGAGGTTTGAGTGTGTAACCGACCAGGACCAGAAACAGATGCAATATCCCGCTGCATCAGACTCCGGTCCCTCAGACGTGCCTGTAGCAAAGTGTGTTCTACAACCCCATGACGAATCTCCATCGCCATCAATTCCTGCTTGATTCTGGTCAATGCTTTCCTGATGCTCACAAGCGGACCTGTGAAAAGTGTGAATAACGGAAGAGGCGTTTAAGCTCATTCAATTCACCGGAAAACTTCAGATGTATGTCCTTCACAGGTATCAGGGTGATCGTCCAAAAATCTGAGATTGTGCGATACTCGACAAGGGTTGTGACTGAGTATTGAGAGCATTCGAATTTATTCCTCAGATGCTACTGGGCTTGTGCGTTCTAAGAATTTTTACAGGGATTTTCGTTGAACATAGGAATCTCCCCCGAATTCTCCTCCAATGATGTACTCAAGGAGATTACGAGGGATCTCAAATTGGAAGAAAACAGACTTAGTTTTGCGTAGACGTTTTCACAATGAGATTTGCACGCACATTTCCTGCTTTAATCAACGCTTTTAAACCTTCTCGACGCGCTCAGCAGAGTTGCTAAAAACATTGTGTCTTTCTTGCTGCTAGTTTACAATGAATCAGCTCCTTTTTAATGTAACTCATACAGTCCAACCTCTTCAAGTCAAACTTCAAGGGACCAGCAGAATAATTCGAGTTCGGGACATTTCTAATGCATTCTAAGGAAATTCAGACAGGGGCTTAGAAAAGAAAAATCGAATTAGCGAGGTTCAACTGTACTAGAGAAATCCAAAGCCCATGGCATCTAAAATAAAGTCCATCCGCAACCCACTCAATCCTCTAACATTATTCGAGTTTGTTCCCAGCGAAATTGCCTTCAATTTCAATAAAACGTTTTGTGCATTGAAATTTTCGCAATAAAAAATATTTAAAAAACCACTCACTTCCATCGGTCATAGAAGCACCCCGACGTTCCATTTCATCTTTCAGTGCGTCAAGTTTCGATGAAATCTGTCGAAAAGTTTCCTTTCTCTCATTAACTCCGCCGCTGACGGACGCGTAATGTTGCCTGCATTCGGCGACCCGATCTTGCGCATTACGGAACTCGACCAACAAATGTTCCAACTGATTGTTCAAATACTTTTCACGCGTCATCACTTTATCGAGGGTACGGGAAACGTCCGCGTGGAACTTGTCCAACTGCGATCGCGTGTCCTTCAAGTTGCCCTCAATGCCCGACTTGTGCTCTTGCATCTGCTCAACCCTCGTTCTCCAATCCCGCATGTCTGAAAGTGGTCCGACGAACACCCCGTTACGCAACTGCATTTTTCTGGGTCACATAAACCGTGAATATATTCGTGTTGCCCCGAAGGTAAAACGGGCAAGCATATCTGAACGCAGTCGCTCTGAATGAAAATGCATCACTACCTTTCAGAAATGCACATACCATATTTAAGGTCATTCGATTAACGAGGAATGCTTTAAAAATATCAGTAAAATCTCGTTACGAAGAATTAATGCTTATAACGAATCAATGCTTGCAACGAATTTGTTTTTTGGTCCCTATCCAATGTCCAGAATTATATTTTATTTTCGTTTTAACGTTTGTAACTAAGCTTTTTTACGGTCCAAAATGCATCGCTGTAACGAGATTATACTGTACTGTGAATCCGTAAAAACCGTTACAACATTTGGGTGCACAAGTTTCTGAGTCTAAATACTTCAATTCACACAGAAATGACTCAAAAATAGTCAATCAATCGCTTTGATTCCCTTTAAACCGAGTGGGAGAAAAACTTCGTACTCGCCTATCAACAATCAAAAGCAACCTTCTCATTCAGCGCGACTGACACAAACATTACCAAGATCGGAATATTTTTTACAGATTGAGGATATCGTCCAGTTTGTTTTAAACTGGGTTTTTATAAATCATCAAGATACAGTACTGTACTGTATTATCAAATCTTACTTTGCAAAATTCCCGTTAGTATTCATCAATCCAACAGGACTCAAAAGGTGAACACGAAAGGGGTCAAGTTTAATGACCTTGGTTGAAAATGTACATAATGAAAGGTTCACCGCGCTTCCCACTACATAATATACTGTATACTGGAATACAGTACAAATAGTCAATTATCAGGTTTACATCAAGTTTTTGTCTACAAAAACGCTTTCGGACTAACCGTATTTGCAGCTTACGGCTGATGAACTTAATTTACGCTTTGAATCTTTATCGTTAACGATTTAAAATTTTTCACAAATAAACACCCCAACCACTCGCGGTTTAAATGAAAATTTCAACTTTCGATGGCCCTTCATTAAAAATGAGTTTCAGTGACAGTATTAACTCAAGTTCTGTCCTGGGGTCAAAAAAACACCATAAAATTATGCAAGGCGGCATTTAAAAAAATCAGCGCAAATCAGTTCAAATTTTTTTGGGAGTCACAGAATAAAAAAAATATTGTATTACAGTAGAAAAAATCGGAATGCAACGCCTCACCATTTCGGACAACGACTTTCAAATGAGGCAGAGCTCTTTCTACTTCCAAACGCCACTCTTCTATGTTTGTCGAACTTTCCATAACCTCTTCGGGTTTTTGGCTCTCCATCATCTTGTCCTAAAAATGCAGAACATACACCTTTGAGCTTCCGCTGCTTTCACTTGAAACCATGAATGAAGGAACCGCCGAAAAACTGCCTAACTCTACTAAGTCACTCTATCATTCCAGAAAATGTGACAAGTAAATCCCAGAGCTTTCAAAATAAAAAATTAAACCACCGAGACTTCCATTTCCGTGCTTCGATCTTGAACTCGATGCCTCGTCCACAAACTATTTTGAAATGTCACGAAAAATCGTTCAATCAGAATTTAAAATATTTTCCAAGCATGAAAATCCAAAAATCACGTCGTTTATCTCTTTATGAACTTTGCTCCCAGGTTAACATGTGAGCACGAGGGCACAAGTTCAGATATCTCGTCTTTGAAGTCGAAAACAAAAATCTTTACACTATTCACAAGGAGGCACGTCACTCCCATGCACATGGTACCTGGACTACGGCCAAGTGCGCGCGACAGGGTACGACGCGGCCCACGAGGGAACCCCATGGTTTCATTCTCTTGCGAAAAGAGAAGAACGCAAGCACAATATGTTACATTATTTGGTTTACGGGGAAAACGGTGCAGAAAGAAAAATGAAGGTCACTCACGAGTTTATTCCCGATTCCTGTCAGTCCTTTCAAATCCTCCAGGTTTAGCAAAACGTTGTCATCGTCTTCATCATCCAAATCCCCAGAATCCTCGGGTATCGTTTCCGACTCTTCCAAGGCTTCCAGCACCAACTCTTGTTCGTCAATGTTGTCATTTAATTCGTCTTCGTCGTCGTTACCCGTGTCGAGGATTGGCGGCGGTCTGACGTATAAAATTAAAAGAAGCCCCAAAAGTTCGATATGAAATCACAAGTGCCAAGACAGTTAATCGTATTCTAAGACAGCACGCGTACACAAAAAGGACGAAATAACGAAGAAATATCCGCTACAAAAGTGTAAAATAAAAATCAAAATGTTTTCTTCATTTCAGCCATTTCATTCGCGGACACATTCAGAAATGCTTCAAAGGCTACAAAACTAACCTAATCACACTGCGTCATTCTCGAAAAATGCACAACTGTACTGCTAAAATTCGGGTCTTTCCAGTTCATCATAGGTACGTTTTTCACCAATTCTTATAAATCCCGTAATTTTGCAGCTGTGATCGAAGTTCTCTTACTCCGGTCAGCGAACCCTACGTCAAAGAAGCAGTTCAAAGCTGTTCTGGTCACTTATTTTGGCTGACGTAGAAAAAAAATCCAAAAATATTTCGTTGGCTAGGGGGAAAAAAAGATCACGCAAACACTCCAGTAAAAACCAAATGCATACAAGTTGCTTCAGTTTGATTAGATCGAAGCTACTTATTGATGAAAACCTATGCTAAAATGCAACAACACTCGTCATATTTTGCATTTCTGCTGTGTTTTGTCCTCACATAAATAATCACGTCATGGGAATTTAAACGAAAGAAAAATTGTAAAACTCACTTCATCCAAGTAAACCCCACATTCTTCAGAGCAGCGTCCGCCAAACTGTCCAAAACGAAGATAACTTGTTCTCCGGCACCAGTTTTCAGTTTACTGGGCGGGAAATCGATGCTAACACCAAGAGCTCTCACAACATCAAGAATATTTGACACAGTCGAATTCGGGTCGTCGTATTCTTGAGGATTCTCAAATTTTCGGCCTGTTTTGCGAATCAACCACGCAGAAAGCGTCGAAAAAAGGTAAAACTGTTCTCCTGTATTGCTTGTAAGTGCGAAATAATGCCTGAAAATATAACAATACGGCGCTCAATTTTCCCTGAACACTGTTTTTCCACGAATTGGAAGAATTCCCTCATCAAACACAAAAAAAAAGAGGGGGACTACTAAAAATGTGAAAACCCTGACCTGCTTGAAGGCTTCATTCCCATTTCTTTGAAAAACTCCGCGTCGCAATTTAATAGTTTCAGTTTTTCTTGGAGATCCTCCATTACGATGAACATATTGAAAAGAACTCCAGGGCCACCTTCTTCACTGTCCAATAATGGAGTCGACGGCATTTCCGACGTTGAAGTTCTGCTTCCTCTTCTACTTCTATCCATACTATCCGTAAATGATATGAACTGACTAAGAATTCAATTTATATTTTTCTTCAATTACTGTAATTGAAATCTGAAACAAAGAGTGCGAATTTTTTTACGATTGAAGAATGCGACAAAAATTAATCTGCGGAATAAGTGAAGACTGAAAACTTCCGAAAGCGATTCAAATTTTTTTTCGCATTCGCCAGTGGCCGAAAACAATCAAAAGATAGTGAAGATGCAGGAAACTGTTGAACACCGGCATCCACGCTGTCCTAGATCATTCGGCAACTAGTCCATCTGTAAATTCAAAAGTTTGATCGGATGAAATTGGCCACTTGCCGAAAATCAAACGAAAATCTAGGCACCTTAAATACCCTCACATCCAAGACCAAACCTAGTCGAACTCCACACTATCACAAATCTACAAATGTACTGTACAGTAATACACAACCTACTGCCTGTAAATAAATTAATACCGTAAATATACATGTACAAGTATACAAGTGGGGTATCAATAAAAATTCTGTATACGAAGATTATTTTCTGGTTCCTTGAATTTCGTCGTAGGGAGTGTTGTAGATATTTTTCTATACAATAATTTAGTCCCAATTAGTATGAATGGGTTCCTCCACACTAGGAACGAGAAACCACAAAAAAATCAAGTGAAGAGTTATTCAATAACCATTTTCGCCGAGAGAAAAGCAGCCAAACTAGAATAACACTTTTTAAATCTATGAAATTCACTTGACCTGACCAACTGAAAATTGCGTTGTTTTTCCCAATTCATAAGATCATCGCAAAATTCATGAAAGTTGTATCCCATATTTCTTCATATTCCGTGCAACATTTTAAAAATCCGAACCGAAGGACATGTGCGTTTTTTTTCGATAGATGAAAAATGAATTTTATTCACCTTGCGGAAACCGATGTCCTTAGCGTATTCCCTAAAACATTGACGACAGATGTTGAGACCGTATTTCCGGATCAAACCGTGACCATTGCTGCAGGCTCGACTATATAAGTTGAGAAAAAAAAAGGGTTCAGCCTAAATATTCGCAAAACGATCAAAGTAGCGCCACGTGATTCATAACTTCACAGCCCGTAGGAAAAATTAAAACGACGAATGAATATTCGAACGAAGAAAAATTTAAATTGATTCTCACCAGCAACGTGAGCCTTGTCCATACTTGCGCGGGTGGCTAAACCAAATATTCGCGAAACCCATGATTCAATTTATTGAAGCTTGTCAAGCACAAGAACTCCGCAAAAAAAAGATGCCCGAGACCAACCTGAAAAACGAAAATCATGGTAAGTTGACAATCACGAACAGTACTTCCAGTTAAGTAAGAGCAGGAAACTTGACATTTTATGAAAACTATGCGTATTCATTTATGAGACAGCATTGCACTGGCGAAAAACAAAACCACGCGGAATCCGAAAAATATATACGTAACCATGACATAGTGCGAAAATTAATGCAACAAATTAAACGTGTAATTCGTTGTTTGTTTTTTCTTAGCTATGATGAGACACGTTTCAGGGTCTTCAAGCAATGCTTTTTTAAGGTACTGTACTTAGAAACTCTTACAACAAAATCTCCAAGAACCACAGGAATCCTTTCTCCGGGTAAAAAATTTGAAAAAAGGTTCACCTCCACCTCTGATGTTTTTGTCGAACGAGGAAACTCATCCTTCACGCGGTATTTAATGTTTTCACGCAGTCCTATTCCCAATTTTTCTTGTCAAAGAAATTCTCAGCGAGATGGAAGTCGTTTAGATTATTCTGTCTTTACAAAGGATCGTAATTTTCTCTTCCCATCCGACAGATTCGGCAACAACGTAGGAAGAAGGAAAAAATCGGTGACCAAGCCTCACTCAGTACTCTTTCATGCATACTTGACGTCACAGTTGATCTTTTCCAACTTTTTTTCCCAGTGCAATACAACCCAAGTTTACAAGAAACGGGACTTGAGCAGTGATTCATCAGAAGTTCATTAATTTTGGAAGGGATATTAAGAGATCGGAAGAGGAAAAGTTAAATTTTAAGAAGAAACCATCGCCAAAATCGATATTGAAGGAATGTTAATCGTGTTCTAAAGGGTGGAGAATGCGTTCAAGAGGCGTTATTGAATGGAAGATGAACTTTTCAAACAAATAGTGCAATGGGCGTATCAGAAATTTCATGCTTCCGGAAATCAGATATTGTACTGCATTCACGAGTAGGGCGCCGACTAGTTTCTGCTTACACCGATTTTTATTCTTTCCGAATTGAAAAGGTGAATCTTTCGACATCAATAGTTTTCGATCATGGCTCGAAATTTGAGGGAAGTGAGTGCACTATTTCCCTCCCAAATATTTGAAACTTCATCGTTCCTTTTGAATGCAATACTTTTGGATTGCGTCTTTCTTTTCACAGGCAGCACGGAAAACGCTGCAACGCTCGCCACGGTACCAACTTTTTTCCCACATACATACCAGAGAATCCCTCTTTTCTTCGACAGCGCTTTAAAAAATTCCATCATTCCCAACGAAAAACAAAACACACACACTTCATTAAAACTCAGAGTTCAGCATTGGTTTGTCCAGGGCCATGTTCCCAAAGCCAGTGTCCCGTTACCGGTTGAGACTGTTGGGACGTCGGAGGGGAAGACGACGACGACGACGGGGTGATCTGCGGCACAGCCTGACGAGCATACGGTTGAACCCGCCGTCGGAATGGTCGCGATGACGAGTCCGGATTCGGAGCAGAGAAACCGGAATTGGCACGTGCCGGATGTGTCGCAGATGTCCTAGTATTGTGACGCGCAACCGCGGGATCCGTCAGATGGTCAAAGGTCACGTTCCATTCGCCAAAAACAGTGTCTTGACCCGCGGCTCCAGTTCGAGACCGCCTGGCATTAGCGATTGGGTCGTTGAAGCCTTTCCAGGCAACACCAAAGTAGGGACCGATCGAAGCTTTCCGGAAATTCTCAATCTTCGGCAACAGACACGCCAACATCTGTAGGTGTTCCGAACGTGAGTATTACCATTGCATCGCGGATAATGGGCGATTCGCAAAACGATTTTTTTCGCACAACGGAGTCAGGTCTTCTCTCAGTACTCAGTGGAAAACCTCAATCTTCATAATAGAGTGAACGTTACTAGTCTTTTACAAAATCGAAATTTCTTTTGGAAATGTGCGTACCAGCATCTTTTTTTCAGGCGGATAACAGACATACAGTACTGACATTCTTGACAACTCAATGAGCAATCACGCTCAAATACTGACAAAAATATTCCCTCTATTGAACAGATCTCCCGAAAGATCCGAAATACCAAGTCGGCAATTGTTTGGCAAACTACTGTGGGTACAGAAGCTGCCTTGATGTGGTGATGTATCGAAGATCTTCGCCAGATCTTGGATACAGTATAAGAATACAACTCTAGGAAATGTCTCCGTATTTATTGCGCTCTCACACAGAGATGACATTAGCTGAAAGCCAATGGAATAGGAGTCGTGCACTGGCAACACGAAAAATACGTCGACAGAGAGGACAAATGCGGTCAAGTGAAACAAGAAGTAAGTATTCTCCTTTCTTTGGGAGTTTTATTCTCAAGAAACCCCCAGAAGAACAGTGGAAAATGTCAGAAAAACGATTTCCTCTCACATCTGAAGGATGAATCCCCAATCCAAGCAAGAGTGTTGTGACCCACCTAAATTTCAAGAATTGGGCAGATGAATCGCATATTCTAAATGGCAAATGGACAAAATTAACCCTCCACAGGCCACATCTAGGTGCTTTTACTGGAATTATTGAAATTTGTCCAGAATTATTTCAATACCAAGCTAGACAGACGACATTTGCAACAATCTGTCCATCAAACCACTCACAGAAGGAGAACTGTTAGCCAGCACATGCCACAAATTTCTCAAACAATAAAGTGACTTTTTTTATAACCTGATAGGAACCCAATGCAAAGAGAGCTCCGTACATCGGACTTCCTTGTACACGTAATAGAGTAATTAAATCAGGAAGTGATTCCACCTTCTAATATGTCATTACATGAAATGCAAGCAACAAAGGATAACTATCACAAGAACAGATTTCAAACCAAGGAACAATCATACCCTGAAAAATCATCCAAATCCTTTTTCGCTGGGGAACTAAGGCAAGTTCCCAGTGAATGCTGGCATACGGAAGTCAGCAAAGTTGGGAAAAATCAACCGTAAAAAGGGTTGCACCACAAATATTGAAAGTTCAACTGAGTGAACACAACCACGCTATGTGCAGTTGGACCACTTTCATCAAATTTTAAGGGAACAATAAAAAATCGACTTCAAGAGTTTTCAAGTAAGATAACTCAAGGGAGCTAGGACTGATGATGCTTGAGACTAGAACAAATTTAAGGTGAAGAGGTTCAAGTTTAAGAGGGCCTGCTTAGAGCGCACAATTAAAAGTAATTCCATTTCAGCATTCCCACAGCACAAAGAGATTTTCAGACCTGAACACAAACCTTCTTTGTTTGACAGGATTGGCATGCCAATACTATCAACTGC
The DNA here is from genome assembly GCA_905338405.1 of Notodromas monacha. Taxonomy (NCBI): domain Eukaryota; kingdom Metazoa; phylum Arthropoda; class Ostracoda; order Podocopida; family Cyprididae; genus Notodromas; species Notodromas monacha. Next base: position 20,243 of record CAJPEX010000941.1, read on the forward strand.
AATAAATGTTCTTCTGTTGCAACATAAGATACAGAACTATCCCTAGACAATTTTTAGCAGTGCTGTCCAACTGAGATGAGACCAATGGCCACATTAAGACATTTTTGTGGCCAAAGGCCACATTGCAGAGATGGAGAGTCCCTGCGAGCACATTAAACAATCATTTTCAAGGTTTCAAATTTTGCTGCATACAATAAAAATTTTCAAATTCAACTGCTGCTGATCTTCCACTCTCATGCTGCAGCAGCTGATTTGTTGCCAGACATTACTTTTGCACTGTCAGGTAACTGCCTATCATATTACCTTAAATTTAACAACCTCAATTATTGGTCTTTCAGTTTATTTATCTGAACATTAAATAAGTGAAAATTTCCAGTAAAATACCAACACATAATGTACCTTCTTATCCATGATACTTGAATACAGTACATACGCCAGTACAGAAGACTGATGACAATGTTATAATATTCACTGACACGACAGTAGAAAAAGGAACCTTCAACCAAGCATAAGCGATCAACAATGGCTTGTCACCAGTCTGCTTCTGCTGTTCCTCCAACTCGGCACAATGCTTGGCTGTTGCGGATAATTCCAGCTAAAACTCTTCAAAGCTCGATTATCAGAAATGTCACATACAGTACCTTACCTTTTTGAATGCTTGTCACCCCCCTTGAACATCATGTTGGTCTCAGCAGACATATCCATAAAGAAAACGAAATTCTGAAATGATTCCATCATTTTGCATTTCATGGAACAAAACTTGTCAGCTTATTCCCATTCTTCTAACAACAAAAAGGTTCCCTTCCATGAATTTCTTCATTGCTGTGGTCACCTCACTCTGTTCTCAACAGTTGCCTTAGCTCCTAAAATTCTTGAGAACTAACATGATTTTACAATGCGCATCATCCTACCTCTGTGAGAATGAATGAATCTGCAGTTCAAAACTGCAAGAATATTCGTTTAGAAAAAAAAAAAACGATTTTTTGCATACTACCTGGATTCTTACCTTAGTTTCATCCTTCAATGAAACTGTGAGAAGATGTTCAGGTTTTCACTCAGAGAAGCACAGTGCGGCTTGGCAAATCCAGCACACGCGAATGCTGTCATGAGAACCTGTGTGCCAGTTCCCGTTTTGCTCTTCTGCGAATTTGCTTGCCCTGCTGGAGATGCTTGTTAATCCAGCAAGGACTAGTGACGAGCAATACTCACAGCACTTGAAATTGACGACTGGGGGATGGACCCCCTTGAAATTGCATGTGAGGGTGGTGAAACCCACTTATGATTTCAAATTACTGCACTACGTTTCATGATATTTTTACTTCACATAGCAGGGGTTGGGCTAGTATAAATTATTTCAACTCGCAATTCTTGCAAAACTTGATTCTAGCAACACATGGTACTGTAGTCTAAATAAGTTAAAAAATAAAAGAAAAAAAATCGCGTTGAAGTCTATTTTCTCTTTCTCGTTCATAATTAAACGCTTTATTCTGTTTTCAATTCGTGAGAAACGTGTATAACACTTGCGTAAATTTAGTTATTGAACTCGACTCGGGGCTTCTCGTTCAGGAAATGAATCTCGGTCACTCAACGGTTCATACAGAATATAGATTGGTGATTTTCGAATCAACCCCTTTCTCTGTCAACTCTACACGAGGAGCAAAAAAACGAAAAAGATTTTCATGCGATTCACGGCGTAATCAAATACACAAACCTATAATACTTTAATTGAGTTAATACGAATAATTTATTACGAACTGAATACAGGTCGTCTCCAAGAAGATATTCAAGGTACAGTATAACAGTATCGCGACACGGAGAATAACGATACAGAGAGGCCGATCGTGAAAAAATCCTGTGTTACACAGTATAACATTCATTTTCTCATGAGCCATCACAGTTTACAATCGGAACGCCACTTCCGGGACGTTTTTTCGACTGCTGAGACTGGGCAATATTCAATGTTTGCTACAACCTTTCCAAAATACTCACTTGCATCGCAATGCCGAACTGACGCGGATTCTGGATTTGATCTCTCGCCCCCACGGCACAAGCCATACCGGAAATGCCAGCGATCAAATCCGTCGCGATTTCCCGCAGAACACAGTCCTTTTGCCTCGCAGTTCTCGACATCGTTGCCCACACCACATCAGGCACCCTGGGTACTGAAAGCTGGCAATTTTGAGGAGTTTTCAACGCCTCCAGTCGGGTTTTATATCGCTCAAGATTAGGGATTTCTTGAGAAGAACGTTTTATGAGGCTTGCGAGAGTAGGGCTAATCACTGGCCCGAGGGCTGGAGCGCCATCATCTTCAGCGAGTAGGTTATTCCACGCCGCCACAGCAGCATTAGATGGTGTGGTGGACTCATCCGCAGGAGTTGGGGAATCCGGTTCAAAACGTGGAGCTACCCATCGAACCCCATCTCTCGAAATTTGCTCCTGAGAAGGATCCGTGTCCGGAACTGGAAAAAAACGATCATTCCGTGAAAAGAAAAAAAAAAAACCGAGGATAGGATTAGACCACATGGACAGTGTGGATCAATGACCAAGTTTAAAAAGTATGAATCTTTATAAAAAAAAAATAAAAAAAAACTTACGTGCAGCGACATCCTCTTCGACAATGGTACTCGCAGTAGGAGAAACTGGAATGCCAAAATCAATCACGAATTGCGACGTCATCCTCAGGAAATCATAAGTTCCGAATTTTCCCGCGTTTCTTGATACTACAAAATAAGGTAATGCTCAACGGCCAGGAATTTCCGCAAACTTTCCCGCCAAGATTCACGCTCATCGATTTCTGCAAGATTTAACGTCAGGAAGCCAACACATGATTGAAAAACGCGTAACTGAGATTTCAAATAAGAAAATCGCTTCTGAAATGAAAATCGGATCAAGGTGAAATTTTCAATTGCGACATTTTTTTTAGGAATGAAAACGAACACAGAATTGCTTCACGTCGAAACGCACTTCATTATCCGGCCAGACACAAAGATTTATCTAGCCTACGACGAGAAGCTTCGATCGACGACAGTCCGTCAGAGAGATCAATCCATCTGACATGTAGAATCAAGAAATTAAAACCCGAATCTTTCCCTCAATTATAAAAATTCCAAACCTTTCGGAATCCGATGTCCTTGGCGTACTCTCTGAAACACTGCCGGCAGATGTTGAGTCCGTACTTGCGGATTAATCCATGCCCATTGCTGCAAGCGCGACTGAAATAAAAGAAGAATTAATTGGCAAATAATACCTCGAAGAGAAAACGCAATTTGAACAATAAATTATCAGTAAAAATTGCATCACGAAACCTTAAACTCCGAAATCGGGTAAAACATAGTTAGCCTTAAAATACACTGTTATCGTGCCCGTTTGCTTACTTTAATCCGCAGTTGACTGAGGCACGAACAGAGTAAAAAAATCGATCAGGCATTATACAAATCTTCAACAGAAAAAATTGATTACAACATTGGCAGACAAGAAAAGAAAAACATACCAGCATCGAGATCCTTGTCCGTACTTGCGAGGGTGGCTAAACCATATATTTGCGAAACCCATTTTGGAAAATTTTCGAAATCCGCCTTAACGAATATATTAACACACTTGATCAACACTGACCGCTGGACCTGAAATCAAATTAAATCGTTTCAAAATTATTCTCCAAAATGCTGAATCATCGGGATTGAACAATGTCCATAAAGCAATCAACAACCGAAGTTGATGCAAACAACAAACAAAACGAACTTTTTACAGTAAAACACAAAAAGGGTATTATTCCCAACGAGATCGCTTCCGCCGTGACTGGCCTTCGCCGTCCTGATTCGGGGTTGAGCTTGTCGGAGTTGAGCCCGTCTGAGTTGGAGCATTCAACGGTGCTGAAGATTTAAACTAATAAACGAAGCAAACACATTATTGTCAGCACAATACCTCTTCAGGGATAAATTTTCCTCATACTAACGTAAGACTGATACTGGGATTTGAATGCTTGTTTCATAGCTGCAAGACGTCCCGCAGAACCAGGCCCAACAGTATTAGCCACAGCTTCGCCCAACGGTCCTTGCCCACTGCTTACCGTCGAAGTCACACTGGTAGAACTCTAAAACACACTTGCAGTAAAAAATATGCACAATCCAGATACCTGGAAGATTTCCACAAACCTTAGGAACGTTGGATCCTAGGCCAGGTCGCTCCTTGAACCCAAGACCCGCACCATCGTTCATTCTCTTCCCTTTGCCACCTTTAAACCTTGATTTTCTAAACCAATGACTCTGGAAGGCGAGAAAAAATAAACTTGAGAATTAGTTTGAAACTACCGTAACGTGTTTTCAAAAGATAAGACGTGAATCAAAATAATGGTTCAGGGGTTTTCCAAGGTGAATTCTATATTCGTCAAGGTAGACTATAAGTAAATTGAGCTGATTTTAGGAAATGGTGATAACTTCTTCTGGAAATGTTTCATAATTTTTCGTTTGATTTGAGGGCTATTCATATACAGTATTATAAAACAGCACACAGTACTTGCTCATTAATTTTAATTTTTCCGTCTTGGTAACATTTTGACCAATCAACATACTGTAGTTACACCCTCTGAAATTTGTTTGAAATTTCTGCCTGAGCCAAGTGAAGTACTTGTCTTAGAATCGGGGAAAAACAGATGCATCACACCAACCTGATTAGCCAGCGACAATAAATCCTCTGGCACTTGCTGCCCCACGGCTTCCAAATTTCGAACCAAATGCCCAGCGAATTCTTTGTCTTTCTCTCGGTCAACGAGAGTGTATGCTGTTCCCTTGACTCCAGCACGACCAGTACGTCCGATTCTGTGCACGTGAGTATCAGGGTCTCGTGCAACATCGTAGTTCACTACGGTTCGAATGGAAGGAATGTCCAATCCACGAGCAGCCACATCCGTGGCCACCATGATATTGGCTTTACCGGCCCTGAACGCAGATATCACTTGATTACGATCTGCTTGGTCCATGTCACCATGAAGCAAGACGTTCGTGTAACCGCTGATTTCCAGATTTTTGCTCAACTCCTCTGCATTCAGCTGTTGAAAATTCAAACGTTCATGAAAACCTTGGAGGCTTACTCAATACAGTTTACTCAGTTACTGTAGAACGCAGGAGGTTCAGAAGTTTAAAGAATATAAACTCGACATTTTCAGCTTTATTACGACCTAATCTGAAATTTCCTACTTCCTAAGTTCCTCATGCATTAAAATCTCGTTACACGAAACCCATTGGGATAACTAAAATAGCTTTTTTGTACAAAAATTTCTTCATAAAGAAACTACAGTAGATTAAAATTGCGGCTATTTGGCTAGGACCTAAAAAAGGAATTCGTTGGAATTGATTATTCGTTACGAGATTCGATTTAACAAGGTTCTACTCTGACTCAAGAACCTCATGGAGATGCACACGGAACAAAAGGCGGTGGCATTTTACACAGGGAACGAAGTTAACAGATGAGACTAAATAAGACAGTAACGCACTATCTTTTTCAATTTTTATTTTCTGCGGAACAAAATTTGACGTAAATTGAACAATGTTGCGCTAAAAGCGAAATTTTTTTCATGTCAACAAGCAAGGCATTCCCCAGGGGGTTGTCAAGAAATGATTACGGTCGTCATCAACCCACTCAACGAGACCGGAATAAGAGAAGCATAGAATCGACAAAACTTATGAGCCAGGCATCAGTAAGAGACAAAATTGTTCACCTTTTTGGTTACGAAGATGAGCAGTGACCCGACTGACGTGAACTCGACAATATGGCTCGTGAGCCAGGCCCATTTCGCTCCGACGACTCCGGAAAATGTTTGCACGATTTGTGTGATATCTTCGTTGACACCAGATCCGCCTCCACGTGTCGCATCAGCATCAATTATTCTCAGGGGATCCACCAACGCATGCCTCGCCAATTTCTCGACTTTCTTCTTGAAAGTGGCAGAGAACATCAGACATTGGCGATCTGGCCTCACGTGGTCGCATATCGACCTCACTTGCGGCTCTGCACGTTTATTTTTGCATGAATTCAACTTAATTCTTCCACTATGGTAATTCAAAATCATCATAAAACTTACCAAAACCAAGGTCGAACATTCGATCCGCTTCGTCCAACACAAGATACGTAACTCGTCGCAGATTCGTGGCCCCAGATTTCACCAGGTCGATCATTCTTCCGGGGGTCGCGACGATAACTTCGACGCCAGCTTCCAGGGAAATACTTTGTTCCCATTTACTTCCTCCTCCGTAGCAGCACGCTATTCGCAGACCGAACACTTTTCCGTATTTTCTCGCTTCATTGTAAATCTGGAAATGACGAACAGTGTGCTTTGATTTTTCGGCGAACCTCAACACAGGCGGAACGCTTCCTGCCGCTCACGGAGTACCATCGAGGAAAAATGTATAAAAGATCAACAGCCTCTGAACACTATATCTCATTGCGACACTAACAATACACACACAAGGAATTCAAATTTAGATGAAGGCAACAAACTGGTAGCATAACCCAGATTTATAATTTTTATCGACTCATACTTGGAAATTATCCTTTCACACCTACCTTCTCAACTAGTATTCATCCTGCTAATATACTCGTATGCAATGAAGCTTCTTGCTTTAAAAGCACAATTCTCGAACACAATTTTATCTACGCCAAGTCACCAACCTTCTCAACCTGTTTTCATCCTGCTAATCTACTCGTAAGCAATGAAGCTTCTTGATTCAAAAGCACAATTTTCAAAATGATTCCACCAAATCGAACAAACCTGAAGCGACAGTTCCCGAGTGGGGGCCAAGATCAACGCAATCGGTCCATCCCCAGGTGCCAAAGGTTCTTGATCGAGTATGTGCGGCAACATCGGCCATATGAAAGCAGCAGTTTTTCCTGAACCTGTTTTAGCAATCCCTATCAAGTCGCGACCCGCGAGCCCAGCAGGAACGGCTTGTGCTTGTATAGCTGTTGGTTTGGTGAACTCTTGTTTTCGAATCGTAGCCATCGTGTGCTTGTCTAATCCAAAATGAGCGAAGCTTGACACTGGCTTCGGTGGCGATGCACCATTGACCTTTGAATCATCAACAGGAAATGAAACGACCGAAACATTTTGAAAGAACGCTACAATACCAACTTTAACTCCTAGTTTATGCCGCAATTCTTCAACCTCGTTTTCACTCAGCTTTTCTATATCCGGATGCTCCTCATAGAAGTTCTTCGTATATGGCTTGTATTCTATTTCACTGTGGTTCACAGCCGGCAGCGGATCGATGTACTGGAACGAATCACAAAATTTTATTAAAACCTGCTTTCTTCAGAAACTCGAAAAATACGCACTTTTTTCCGCTTGACTATGGGTTCTCCAAATTCATCGTATTCTACTTCTTCGTCAGATTCGTCATCATTTTTGCCAGCTTGCGGATTTTCTTTTATGTACCTGCATACATTATCATGTACTACAATAAACAACATTCTAAATGATGCTTTCTACAAGTCAAATAAAAAACCTGTAGTACGACTCCTCGTCATCTTCTCCTTCAATGTCGTCGCGGATCCCCTTGATGCTCTTTGCAGAACTTTTACTATCACTAGTATGTTTGTTTGACGAGTCACCCTTGACTTCCTTCTCGATACCGGCCATAAAGGCATCAAGAGGATCTTCTTCGTCGTCTTCGCCGTCATCGTCATCCTCCTTATAACCCGGAGAACCGGGGTTTGGTTTATAAGGCGCAGATGAACTGGTCTGCTTGGAATCTTCATCATCGTCATCGAAATACCTGAAATTATATGATTAAGAGTCTCAATATAAAATAGTGATTGAATACGGTAGATATGTACTCGTCTTCCGTCACAGGTTTACGACGAACAGCACTGCTGCTGGCCCCAGCTGCAACAAACCGTTGCATGGTCGAAGCCGCAGAATATCCCTTCGTGTGGTAAACGGCCGGAGGCCGGATCGCGCTTCCGCCGAGAGCATATCCGGAAGAACTTGTGTTGCTCGGTGGACGAGGTAAAGGTGGTTTCCAACCACTCATTGTGTCACCTGGTATAAAATGTTTTCAAGACGAACACAGAATATGTCATCGGAAGTCCGATAAGATTACAATTCAAACCTGCGGAAGGTACACGATCATACAATTAAAATCTCGGGACACGTGAAAACTTGAGCTTTGACGCCAAATAACGAATGGTCGCAGTAGGTACGCGAGAATCTAAAGAACACCACAGCGATACGGCACTGAACAAATTTAATATTCGATATTCCACAGAATCATGGAACCTAATGCAAAAAGGAACGAAAACTCCCTCCGCAATCGCGCGATCCTTTGCAGTCAACTTCGTTCCTCCACTCTTTACTGACTTCGTGGAGTGCTAATTATTGTGAACTTAAAAGCAAGAACGTGGCCATGATTAAATGGTAGAGCTCAGAGGCGCCGCATCAAAGAAATTACATGGCTGTGAATTGCAATTTCTGAACAACGGATAATTGGAAATCATACCTTTTCTTGCATTTAATTAAGATTAGACGCAGTGATTCATGCAGTTTTTGGACACAACCTTGCTCTTATGTTATCGATCCTAAATGTAGACGTAACTGAAGTGGTCATCTACAAAAGCTGTTCCGCATTCTAACCCCCTAACCAAATCACGAACCTGACAAAACGATTTTCACAAAAATATACAAAGAAGCGGTTCATAGGTGTCGCTCGCTACGCTGTGCGTTTTCCGCCAAGGATGATACTTAGTAGGTACGCTACCTCTACATTCTACAAGTCTACAGCATGCATGGGGATCGTATATCGAGAAAATAATGAATATTATATGCACCCGTAGTACTATGCAATAGTGTACCAATTACCAGCAGTCAGTTCAACTATTCCCATCATATCCACCAAAAACGCTTCTCCCCCCGTTCCTCGCCTGCGAAACGCACGGTCCAGCAACGATATCGGCCAATTTGCGGGAAGAAATATGCATCAGTACAGTAAGCAAATCTCCGCGGGACGTGCTTTCGGTTAAGCACATCTAAAGAAAAATAAATAAATATCAAGGAAATCAAGCCCCCATCATGTCGGCAACTCGGCCTTTGATTAATGTTCGCGAATCACCGCGCTGCCGTAAAAACAACCGCATTAATCCCTCCTTTATTTTTACCTCTCGCGGTGTGCGACGAGGAAAAAAAGGCCTTGTATATGTGTGCTTCTGTGTGTATATGTATATAAATATACAGTATACGTGTATATATAACAGAGAATACGGCAAAAGGAAGTGCTGGGGTGGAGGAAAAACAATAATCGTGCGAAAATAGAAGCCCGCGAGACGAATCGCCGCCAATTCGCCTTTTCATCGCGCCGCCCGGAAAAATTTCATACCCCTCCGCGGTTCTCGGTCCATACTTGTCTACTTAGCTCCGCCGCGCGGTGCCGCGCTTATAACAAACGACCGCCGCCGCGGCGGAGGCGTGAAAGCCGCAAAAAGCATTATACTGCATAATGAAGAAAGGCCTAAAATAAAAGACCAAAGAGCCCTGCCTCTATTTTCTCACAGAGCGAAAACCAACGATGTGTTTCCTGCTGCCGGCGACTGCATATGCTTGCCTTCGGAGTACGTCGTGGAAACATTCATGTTTTCTTCTTCGGGGAAATTATCACGAACAGCTCGTTCGATAAACACTGGAGTTTCCCTGAATGATGATGCGATGGGACAATTTCATACAAACATCAAGAAAAAACATATGCACTCAAACACGTACTATTAATTCTAATGCCAAACTATTTTATTACAAACAGATTTTTCGCGTTTGTATGAACATTATTGCTGTGCTCTGCATATGCAAGCAATATGTGACGTTAAAAATTGTACATTTGCTCCTGCAGTATATTAAGATTACTACAGCAAAAGGTGCAAGTTTTTATAAATTACAGTAAAGTGTAATTGACCAAATAGGTAAGCTACTTATACAAGGCTGAACATAACAAGTTTTTGTGTGACATCGAATTCTGACAAAACCATTTGTTGCAACTGATGCGTATTATAAAGAGAGTGTTCCAATTTTTGAATTATGAATTTGAAAATTTTCAGGAGAGAAAACTAATTACGAACATTAATTGTTTCAATTTTTTGGATTTTAGCAGAAATTCCAGAATAAAGCGCACAATTGAATCAGCGGTTCGTTGACTTCAATTCAATAAACAATTTAAGCATAATTTATTAATAAGAAATGGATTAAATTCTTCCAACAGGGATCCAATGTACTGTATTTCCACAAAAAAATTCCTGTTAAAAATGCCTGAATTGTTCCATAAGCTCAAGCAATCCGAATATATATATATTGAATGGATTATATGTAATATGTTTCGTGCAATATAAATGAGATATTTTTCTCGATTGTTCGTCGTCGGGGTTTTTGCCTTTTTCAATTCATTCACAAAACCTGTATGCTGTCATGGTACGGAGACATTTGATATTTTGAACCAAAGGCAGCTTATCTCAAATTATTGCAGAAATATTCAAAAAATGTCGGATGATTCAACTGGACGAAACTCATTCTCAGAAAGAACAGTCCTCATAAATAGTTTCCAAAGCTATTCAAATTTTTGAAACACATGAGAATGACGATCGAAAAAACTCAGGAATACGGAAAGGCAGGATGTTGAATGTATACTCAAAAACATAAAAAAACCTTCATAAAAAAATTATGGGACGCATTTTGCGAAATGAAATTTTTTGCCAAGGATGATTTTCATGCAGTTTATGACCCAAAAGAAAAAAAAAATTGCTGACATTGCAACAGCGGTTAACATAAAACTACAGCCTGTCTGAAATTTGTTTGAAGAACTGACTTGATGTCAAAAAAAAATGTTCAGCTACATTTTCTTCAAATGGAATAAGGAAGAACAACACACCTTTCCAAATGAAATTTTCAGCAAGAGAACGAATTAGTTTTTTCTTCGAACAAGTCTCCACTATATTTACTTGACGTGTCCAATCTCATCTTCTACTCCCAACTCGAAAAGAAAAAGTTGGTTCGTAATATCACGCATACACAAATTTAAATTGAGGTTGAGATCATTTTCAAGCAATTTCATTCGTACAAATCACCGCGAATAACCACCCAAATTCCCTCAAGCCTCTCCAAACAAAGCAGTTATTTTCTGCCAAGGAAATCGTCGAAATAGGCACTCGAATGCAATCATGCCTGTCAAAACAAAGCAGTTATTTTCTGCCAAGAAGCAGGATAAAAAGCTTTGTAAATCTGCGAAATGGTCGCATATGCTGGCGTTCATGGCGCGGTGATCGACTCAATGAACCTCAAAATCAAATGGCTCGCGGAAAATTTGAAATATTGCTCTGCTCTGTGTATATATAAAGTGTCCCAACAACCGCAAAATGAACTCTTGCAATTTACAATTTATAGCGCAATAAGAAAAGGAGAGGGTGGAGGGATTTCCGCCTCGCGCGCTTCCTCTGCTGGGCAACGTGATTAGCGATTTTTCACGACAAGAATTTCGCTCATCATCGTCGAAAGCCCAGCGAAATTAAAAAAAGACCGACTTTTCAATATTTAAAACTCGGAAATGAAAACCAAGAAAGATGAAACTCAAGTGTGGCATCTTGTTTGTTGCTGACAAAGGTCAAGACAACGTTACACAGAACATAACAGAATACTTTATTTGCTGCTTTTCAGCGTTCACAAGGTTCAATCAAGATTTCCACATCCAAACCCCTGCCATATCAGGCCAACAGATAAACTATTGGCCTTATATGATTTCTCATCAAAGATTCTCTCTAAATTGTTCATTCAACTAAACCTCATACAGAAACAAGCCGAAGACCTTGCACTTTAAATTAATTTTACTGATATTTTGTTTTTCAATGTCTGGGAATGAATGGGTGTATGCAATGCATGTCAGATGTCCAGTTGTATTCTGTGGATTTTATTTTCTCTTATTTTTGTTATCCATTTGTGCTCAGTTTCCTGCTCTGAAATGATTAAATGTCTTTGAGTGGATTTGGGTTGGGTGGAAAGACAACACAAGGATGAACTTTTGGCTGTGGATCTAAATAAACATTTAAAAGTGATAAGAGAAAACACAGCAGAATCAGCCCAAGACAAGGGTCAGGAATTCTTGGGAGAATCCCAATTAAATTCAGATTTGTATTTCAAATTCTCCCAACAATTGTTCAAGATTTTAAGAACAGATTCAAGGCACACAAATTACAATCAAAGAAAACTTCTCAGCAAGCACTAGACTTTCTTCATTGCAATAAATCCTAAATATTTGCTATAACAGGATTTTCAGAACATTATATCCACACTGTAGGCATTTTAAAATACTGTGCTGCAATGAGCCATCTGTTATAATAGTATCCATCAATACAGTTGAACCTTTATAACTTGAACCTCCCTGAGTCTATTTTTTTCAAGTCCCAGTCAGATGCATTAAAAACCTCCATAACTCAAATGCTTTTCCTTTTAAACCTCCATAACTCAAATGCTTTTCCTTTTAATCCTCCATGAGTCAAAACTTTTCTGAGGCCTTTTGGCTATTTTTTTCTTGACACAGGAAAGAAAAAAGCAATAAAAATGGAATTTGATGCATTTTGAAAGAAAGTGGAAGACCAAATTGGACAAATGAACCCCTGTCTCCAAAATAAAATATAATACTGTATTGTCAAATTATTAAAGAAGCAATTTAAGGCCCAGAATATCACCATTCGTAATTTCTCAAAATCCTTCCATGTTTCCCACAAAAAAATGCTTGGTTCCATAACTAAAATCTCTATAACTTGAAACCACTCAAAGTCATAAATTTTTGATGGTCCCACAAAATTTGACTTGGAGAGGTTTAACTGACAAATTTATCTCTATTCAAAACAAAATCTGAAAAATTAATTTGTTGTAAACAAAAATCTTTTAGCAAAAGATTTGTTCTCACAAAATGCTGTTATAGAGAGAGGCAGGAAGTAAGAGAAAGAGCGAGGCTTTTTATGAGGGAGGGATGGATCAGAAGGGCGGGAGCTATGTAGAGAGTTAAGTAGAGAAGACAACAAGATGGATGAACGAATAAAGAGAAGGATCAGTTACACCTAGAGCATCTTCCGCTTTCATATCACAGAGCCCCCCACTTTACCCAGACCATCCTCTCTATCTTCTAATTTTTTTTTCGTGTGCTAAAAAATAAAAATAAACAACAGGGGACATGAATTGCAATTGCTTTTCGCTCCGCGGCGACTTCACGCCTCATTCATAAAAATTTAATCGCGTAACACCAAGGATTTCCTCACTCTCGCAGCAGTTTCCTGCACTGACTAACAAGTTTTCATTCCTGGCATTCCAATCTTTTTTTAAAGATTTAGTTTCATAAAATGTTCCCCCTCTTCTTTTATCATTGGTTTATATACTGTACAGAAAATCGTCCAGCGGTTCTGCGTGTTTTGGGGCAACCGTGGAACATTTTTAATCGAACCAGGGGCCAGTCACGGCAAAAACTTGAGATCATTTTTTCCATTTCGTTTGAAAAACCCAGAAATAAATGTGACAGAACTTCTTGGCAATTACGAAGGTTGTTAGGAGATCTTTGTAGACGGACAAGCACGTCTGTGAAAAATCATTAATTGTCGTCGGGGGAAAAAAACCTTATACCAGCGTTCCTCAGTTCTAAATAAAATTCTAAAAGTCACGGCAGTAGTAAATGATGCTTTTCGAAATTATGTGATGAAAATTGTGTTAAGCGACAAGGCGATTTGTCTTGCACACTATAATATTTTGGTCAAAAACGTTTCGGAGGAAATGGAAAGAATTGACTCGAATGCTGACAATCTCCGAAAAATAATTGACGCAGTTGCGGTAATTGCAGATTAATTGTATGCGCTTCCAACCAAAGAATAAGTAGAACATTTGATATTATTTAAGTTCTTTTTATCGAGAGGATTGACTCAACGGATCAAGCTTAAGCATAAATGTTCTCGACCGTTTCTTCAAAATTGAAAGAAATGTAACAATTGCAATCACCATCGATGGATATAAATTATTTGGATGCAATAATTTTCTTGAAATGATTAACAATTCTTTTATTAGAACAAAAGTGAAATTTAGCAGCGTCACGTAAAGCAACAAAAAATCATCCTATTCAGAACTGATTTTTTTATTATTGCCATCAAAATTGTTTTTCAGATGCGGGATATTGTCACTGAAGATTATTTTAAATTATGTGTAAAACATGTGAAAATATGCATAAATTGTTGCATGTTGAGAAAAAAAGTTGCTCAAATTTCCTGGTCCGCTGGTCTGGAATTGATAAAATAAAAAATAAAAATCTTCCGAGAACACAATTAATAAAACAACTCGTGGTTTGAACTAGTTTTTCATGGAGATAATTCAAAACTTTTCAGGAGATATCTTTGTTTTGAATTACCATTATACAGTATATTTAATTCAGACACGTCTCAAATTTTCAGATGATTTTCAGTAAAAAATTACTGTATATCCCCTTATACGATTGACATCCCAGTTTTCTTCTATAAAAACACTATCTTAATGGGTACAAATATGGATTAGACTTGAATGGAAGATAGATTTACTAAAGCTTTCTGTTAATTTTTTAAATGTACATTTTGGCCATCTTCCTATAGGTAACCCATTAAAATTTAAAATCTTACTGTTGGGAAAGTTACGGATATGTTTTTTTTAGACAATTCCACCAGGAGGTGAAAGTATGAAGCCAACAAGAATATGAAAAATAACATTCTTCGCTCATCAGAATCAGTTCAGTTTTTCTCACTGAACCCTGTATTTTAAAACATCAATTATTCCGAATTGAAAAATCCCAGTGGGGACGCGGAAGTGTTGCGTGATGAGCCACCAATAATTCCTTCAAAACCGAAAAGAGAACCCATGAAACCTTTGCTTTTCCTCGGCAACAGCAGAAGCAAATGCTGGAAAAATCAGTCGGATTTTCAATCAAGGATAAATCTAGGCTTGAGTAATAAAACTGGTGCAATCAAGGTCCCTATCAGGGCCCCCCTTCTTTTTCCGGGGGAGGGGGGTAAATAAAAGGAAAAAGCTTTCGATCGGATCGATTATTTATTCTTATTTATTCCAACCCCCCCCCCCCCCCCCACCCTCCTAGATTTTCTGCAGGATCAAAAGCCCTCCCAGGAGCCGACTCATTTCCAAGTTAATGGATTCCCCCTTGAGGCGCGGAAACGCGACCATTGCCTTATAACCTGAGTCACCCTGTCATTGGATGGATAGTCCTTCAGTAAAAAATATTTCTTGCGACTGAACCTTGATTAGTTATATTGGGGAAATATGCATATCATTAATCGAGAACAATAAAATAATTTAGTTGATGCAATTTACAGATTTTTTTGTTTCCTGGTGCAATGTTTTAAAAGGCATTATTGAAGTAAATTCCACACATGCAATATAGAGAAAATTGTGTGAAATAATTCATTGCAATGTACATCATTACCCTTGGACAGCAGAGGGTTCCTGGCCATTCTGCAGAAAAGTCTGGATTTGGGGGGGGGGGGGGGGGGGGTTGCATTCCAGTTTGACTAAAGGTCACTGAAATGCACCCAGGTTAGGAAGGCCTAAGTTGGGAAAAATCTGGGAAGGGTGAATCTTTTTGTATTCCAAAATCTCTAATGCTAATCCTATGCAAGGAATTCAGGAAAAATAGCCACCCAGTGGAACATTTTTCTGCAGGATTATAAAAATATGTTGGACTTTTTCCTGACTTAGGCCTTGGTGCAAAAATCAAATTTTGTTTAATTGTCAATATATGATGCTCATGGGCACAACATTTTGTGAAAATATCCCAACTTTGCTGCACAAAGGTTAACAAAGATGCATTTTTTCTGATAAATTTCATAATTTTAGCTGCGCAATGTATAGTTTGAACTGTTACAGTGTACTTACAAAAAAATAAAACCTTTGCTAAAAATGTGCCTTCTAATTTCATTGTTGGTTTTGTGCTTCAAAAAATCACTCGAGGGAATTCAAAAAACGAAGTAAATATATATGTTACTAACAAAAATGATCACGCCGAAAATAGCACATTATTTTTGTGTTTACCTTTTTTGTGAAAATTGAAAAACTTCCCACACCATCCAAAACGAAATTTTAGAAAGAAACTTCCAGTTTTCAAAATATATCAAAAGAAGAAGCAAAGATGCACATGAAATACAGCATTAATTTGGAGCAACATGAAAATTGTACCACAGTATCAAATTTTCAACCTATAATCTGATGAAGCTGTCTTTTTTTTTTTATAATGACCAACCAACATCAAGATGGTGTCCTATTCTCTCCTTTTTATTGATGCAACATAATTTTTAAATTGAAGCATCCTCATGCAAAACCCCACATGAAATAACATCAATTTGAATAAAATTGAGGGACATACACCCAAAAACTCGTTGAAGAGTGTTTCTGTGTTATCTGAATTCTGTATTTTTACTTAATGACGTATAGAGATGCAAATGCACCGTGTTTTGGAACCTTTCCATAGGGATTTCCAGCTGACAAATAACTGAATTAAAAAAATTTTTTTGTGTGTGAACATCTCGCCTCTATTGTCAGCCTTTTTCTGCCAAGTCACCGGTGTTCTTCATTCTCCACGAAATCCCTGGTCAGCGAAAGACACAACACTCTTGTTCGCAGTCATTAAAAAAAAAAAACCCCCCTCCAAACAATCATTTCAGGGCACAAAAAAAAAATCTTTCTCGAGACTTTCGGCCATGATGGAAACTCAGTCAATTTGCAGCCGTGTTTCCGTCTTACCCTGTTGGCAACTGAGACTAATCAGAAACCCCTGTTTTCCTTCCTGCGCTCGAATAAAGGTCTAAATGAGATGCCGACAAAAAGGAAAAAAAAAAAATTCACATCCGATGCTATTTTATTCCTGCACCTGTACCATTTCGGCACTTTTTGTTACGCTTAAATATCTCAGCAAAACAGCTTTTAATTTAAAAAAAAAATCGTTTGAAAGATGTGTGAAAATAAAAGAAGAAAAATAAACAGAAATAAGGTTCGAAATTCTCCAGTAGACAGAAATCTTTCGAATACGTTTCTTTCAACAGTTGAGTGGAACTGTTTACCAATAAACGATTTAGATTAAATATCTAATGATGGCTGAATAATCGCACGATGGACAATAAAGAAAAATTAAACCTTGATATTAAATATCAGATTTAGAACTAAAAAAAAAAACCACCCGGGAACTTATAATTAGAACAATGTCAGACTTAAAATTGGGGGTTAGAGTCCTCATTTCGACGTTGAAAAAATAAATATCATTGTAACCGATTTGCTTTTGAAAAATAGAATGCAAATTCCGAAAAAATGGCGACTTACAAGTATTGATGGAACTTAAGATTTCCTCGTCAAAAATGATTGGGAAACTAGAGATTCCCAATCACATTTTTGAAAGGAAAAGACCGATTCAATCTCGTGCCGAAGATCGAATGCTTCTAACCTTTCACTGATAATTTCCAATAAAAATTCATTACTTTCACATGTATCTCAAGAATTCTTGACTGATTTCAAAAATCTCATTTCTTGAAGGCTCTAAATTTAATAAAACGATCAACAGGACAAGACACTTTTCCCTTCGAAAATCGCAGCTACTGGGTCATTTGAAGGAGGATTTGACTGTTAGAGCTACTGAAAGTCAAAAAGGGGTTATAAGCGTATTTTACTTTATCTACATTTGAACGTAGGGTCAGTGGAAGAAACTCAAAGGGAACTTTTGCAAAAGATTTACACCAGTTGTAACATTGAAGTCTTCTTGGAGATACGATATTTTTTTTAATCACAAGAGCAAAGCTGTTTGAAGAATATTATACTGTACATCGAAGTGGGCCAAAGTTTCAGCACAAGTTGAGCTCATGGGAGAAAAATGAGAAATGCATTGTAATTAAAGATAAAAGCTACATGAGTATTATTATTTGCACATGGTACCACTATGACTCTTTTTTCTTTAATGAAACAATTTCTGCAGCAAGAAAGAAAAAATGTGAACATCTTCGGGCTTCAGATGCATGTGTCATCATCCAGGTTAATTTCTTTTTACTTTCAATTTTCGTATCCTCGGGCAATGAATTTCCCAAAAATACACTCTGTATATATGTACCAACAAAACTCATCACCGGACACTGGCGACGAAAAAATTTGCAAAATTTTATGCAGAATGTAGGATATCCCAGATTTTTTTTTCTTTCGTGAACAAGTTATTACGATGAAAGAAAAATAAATTTGAATATACAGTATTTGAACTTCCGGTGAATGTGTTGGATCATTTTATTTATTTCCGAGTCCTCGAGCAACGAATTCTAAAAAAAATAGTCCTCAGTCTTCGCCAAAAAAGGACAAATCATCCTCCGGCCAGCGAAGTGGCGAAACCAGCTACAACCACTGCAAATTTGGTCTGTCTCATCTTTTGCAAAATTGCGAAATTTTCTGCAGAATGTAGGATATCCCAGGTTTTTTTTTTATTTTGTGAACAAGTTTTTTGTTTATTTTGGTGAAATAAAAATAAATCTGATCATATTTGATCTTCCGGTGAATGTGTAGGATCATTTTATTCATTTCCGAGTCATCCCCGAGCAACGAATTCTTGAAAAAATATGTCCTCATAGTCTTCGTCAAAAATAAAGTGACAACGATCCCCAGCTGGAAAAAAGACGACACCAGCTACAACCGCTGCAAATTTCTCTGTGAGTAAAAATCGTTTTTAAGATTTACATTTATTTAGACTTGTGTAACCTTGAAGGCCACTTACACATCCTAGTAAAATAAGTAAAGGTTCAGGAGCTCTTTGCTTAAGAACTTTTTTTCAGGAGCGGCAAAAAAACAAGAGCTAATCATCCCCTGGCTGGCAAGTGGCGACACCACTGCAAAATTTTTTTTCTGTCTCATTATTATTATTTTTTCAATATTGGCACGGAGTCCCAATCATGTTTATATATCCGGCAGCAGCACAGTTTACAGAAGCACCGCACACCCCACGTTCTTTCTCAGTCACCCAGCTGCGAATATTCGGTATAAATTCGCGGACATCAAGGAACAAGCAGCAGCAGCAGCAGGCAGGGCTTTATTCGCAGGCAGTGAGTAAGCAAAAAAAGGGGCGGAGGAATTTAATTAAACCTCCCTCGTCGCTGCCATGATTCCGAATAAGGCGGGCATTACGTCCGCCGCGATCCACCTCATCGACTCCGATGCCAATTACTGCCTATGCACAGCAAATTATCAGCATCGCCAAAGGCACTTCCCCCCCCCCCCCTCCATATCTCTCTCTCGTGTGTTAAATAAAGAACATCTCCCCCACTCCCTCCCTCTCGTATATATATATATATATATATAGTGATTGCGTTTTACAATCACAATATTTATTTTCTGATGCATATACACCTCTCATTTTTTTTGTTATACAGTACTGTATTCGAAGTGAAGGAGTCCTAAGAGTACCGCAAAAGACGTTAAAACGTAATATTGGAATCCAATCAATACGAGAAATTTTCGAAACCCACTAACGCGCAAAAAAGTGCTTTCTTTATTATTAGGCAATCAGTTTCAACGTCGAGCTTGTCCTCGTCTCTCTCTAAAAGGAATACATTTTACCCAATTTATTTTCACGCCGAAAAATGTGTACAGTAGTTATAATTTTCTGTATTTTCGCGCGTATATGAAATTCGGTCCCCGCTTTTACATTATTGAAAAATTATCGAAATTGGAAACTTGCCTCGCTTTGGATATTTATTCACCTGAGCCTTGAACAAAGGTCCCCTCCCCTCTTTTATATTCACTCTTTGAGATTATAGTAATACAAATTCTCAATTTCCGAAGCACGATTATGCAATATTTGGAAAATAACGCGCAGTATTTTTTTTAAATTTTACCAGAGATTTATAGGCGAGATGAAGAAATGGATTCACTGCAGGGGAGACGCAAGTTTAAATCTTTGACGAGATCGTGCCAACTTTTCGTTTGGAAAGTAGGTCGTGAGAAGAAAATAAAAATTATTTATCATAGTCAATTCCTTCAGTGGATCCAATAAAATCGGGGAAAAGCCTTCGCAAATAACCCCGTCGACTCAATTTCATTTGCAGGCGAAACCGACATGGGACACAAGTTTTGAACAGCAGTTGGTATTTGAAGCTTGAAAGTGCTGAGTGATGGTGTCAAATGAGATCTGCTAAAGTAAACCCCCATCCAGACTGTTCTCTTCTTTTTTTTCTTTCCCCTGAATATCCAACACCAATGCTGGGGGTAAACACGAAGACTGTCATGTTTTCCTGCTAGGGAATATTTTGCAAGAGCTGAAGTGATTTTTATTTCATGGAATATTTTTGAAAGAGTTGAAGTATAAGTTTGATTGCTTGTAGGTATTTTTCAGGAGTAATTTTAATTAATTTTCTTGACCTATCTGAGTTTTAAAATCCTATCATTTCACAGCAATGCGGAACAATTGATTTTTTATATTTTTTGATATTGCTTAGATGTCCAGAAATCTTTTAAAGCGCATGGATTTATTCAAGTATGCCAAAAGGCTCATGACAAACAAAAATCAGTTCTTGCAATGAATGCTGAAAGATTGTAAGTACAGAATTATTTTTTAGAGGACAAAATACTTTACATTAGGTCCCTGCATCATCAAACTGATATGTCCCTGGATGAGTCATTTGCAAACTTTTTTCAGCGCAAAGCACGCGCATTATAATTTAATACAGTAATATGAAAGTTGAATTTTTTATTTGTATTGGGAAAATAGTATATGTATTTTTTGAAATGTCTGTTGGGCAGATTTTTTTTGGAGTTTATAGTGTCCATAAGTCAAATTGTCCACATGTTGGGATGCCATTAGTATATCAAGTCTTCCAGGAATACCATACAGTATTTACTCTAGTACCACATGTACCTTTCTGGTCAAATTTCAAATTTACTGAGAGGGGAAAAGGGGGTATAAGCCCATATATACATATAACTTCATATGTGGTTATAACTTCTATAAAGAGTTTAAAAATTTGAAACTGGATATACTTAATTCTAACAGGGAATTTTGGACCAAGTTCAACAGCAAAACTTCTTCCAATGGAAACAATTGAAAATTAGTCATACGTATGCTCAATTTATGTCTAAATTCAAATTTGAACGTTCTTATTTTTTAAACATTTCAGTTTTAGAGTCATTAAAATGGAGTGTGCATCTTGTTTGGGGATAGGATTTTATCAACATTTCAGACTGAAAAACTCCAATGTGTGCCTTACTTGATCAGGTGCATGCTACAGGTGGTACCTTGCAATTCTACCCAAATATGTTGCCAAACTAGAGTCAAATCGCAAATTGGTCAAATTGCAAGACACTCAGTCCAATTAAAAAAATAAGTACAAAAATGGAAAAAGCAGGTCAAATTGCTAGGCAAAGGGTCAAATTGCAAGTCAACCTCCCTGCAAATTCAACCGTTGAATTGTGGGATGGTCAAATTGCAGGACATTGAATTGCAAGGTACCACCTGCACTAAATAAATATAGTATTAGCAACCATCCTTGCACCAATTGGAACCCAGCAGTCTCAACCAGAGCCACACATCATACATACACCATGAAATCATCCATACCTTCATCAAAATTCAAGTACAGGATAAATTGTCATCCAAACTTTCAGATAAACCCTGGCTGAAATGTCGGCCTCATTTCAGCACCCAGGGGTCGCATTCCTGACACATGTTCCTCCCCACATCCCACACAGAACCGGATGAGGAGGGGTGGGATGTTATGTGGGGGGGAAGAAGGGAACAAGAAGAAGAAGGAAAAAGAGAAGGTCTCCTCCTTTTTTATTCACCCAACCCCCCACCCACCCCTCAACTTGTCTTGTGTTACACACAGACTGGGCATCGTTAGCTGGCTGGCCGTTTATTGCCCTGAGTTTATGTAGTATTCTGCTTGTGCATCCAAGGAAAGATTATTGCATTCCTCTGCTGTATAGTGGGTGGGGATTCTATAATCACAACATATCTTCAACAGAGTGGGGACAGACTAGTGCTGGCTCTTCTTCTTTTTTTTTCCTGGTTCATTTCCTGCCCAGTTTTTTTCAAACATCTTTTGAGGACTGGTTTTAGTCCTTGTGTGATAAAGGCAGGATATTTTCCCAACATTTTGTCCCCATGAGTGCTGCAAATAAAAAAAAATGATTTAAACCAAGGCCTAACAAGTCAGGAAAAAGTCCAATATTTTTTTTATAATCCTGCAAAAAATGTTGGCTAAAAAAAATTCCTCCCTGGCTAGCATTTTTTCATGCATTCCAAGCATAGGATTAACATTGGGGATTTCTTGAGACAATGGGATTTTCTTAACCCAGATTTGTCTCAACTTAGGCCTTGGCAACTGAAATGCCCCTCCCACCAAAAAAATCCAAATTTTGCCACAGGACAGCACTAATCCTTCACTGTACAAGGGTTAGTAAAGTGATGTAACACCCCTGATGAAAAAAATACAAGTGGACTCTCTGTACAACACAATTTTCTCTACAGCAAATTTTTATTCAATTTTGTTGTAGAGCAAGTCCACCTGAAAAAATTACAACAAAATTCTCTCTACAGCAATTTTTTTCAGGTGGACTTGCTCTACAACAAAATTGAATAAAAATTTGCTGTAGAGAAAATTGTGTTGTACAGAGAGTCCACCTGTATTTTTTTCATCAGGGGTGTTACATCAAAATTGAAGAAAAAATTGCTGCAGAGAGAATTTCTCTACAGCATATTTTTTTCAGGTGGACTCTCTCTACAATGAAATTGAAGAAAAAAATGCTTCAGAGAATATTTTGTTGTAGAGAACCACAAAAACTTGCGGAGACAACTCTATGGTACCAAAAAAAGTTGTTACACAAAGAAAATTGCTGTAGACCATATCATTGTAGAGAATATCCACCTGCTGCTGTAGTAAAAATGCAAAAGCACCTAATAAATTGTACAGAATTGGCAATAACCAAACACCCAGCAAAACAGGGCACCTGCTTTTTTTTTCTCAATTGCTTCAAATTCTCAGTGAAGACTTATATGCAACAAACATGAACAATTTGAGCAGCTGGTTCATCATTCAAGGCATGTTTTTTATGAAAGGGGGATTTCCAAAAGCGACTACTGTACAATAAATCACTTCCAGATGCCATATGAGAAAATCTCTGAGGAGTAAACACATTTTTTTTAGGATCTTGCATTTCGAAATTCCTTGAGATCATTCTTATACTTTATACCTTGACCAAGGAAAATATTTTCGCAAACAGACAGATTTTTTATATTATTCAATTGAGAGTTCATTTATAAAAATAAAAGACATGTATTCCTCCCAGGGAATTTCTCCAAGCATGTATAGCAAAGAGGACCAAAAAAAAAAAACATCATGTCCCCAACAGGTACGAAATACCCGAGAAAAGTTAGGTTCTCCTTTAGAATGGTCAGCAGCCCTAAGGAAAATCTTGGCCCATCTTGAAAAGGGTGTGAGAATAACAGCTGAGGTCGTGGGAAGACGCCAATTCCGACTCAACATGCAATCATGTGTCCCCCTTTCTCCTTTTGACCCCCCTCTTTTTTTTTTCTACATCCCTACCCCCCTTTTTGAGCTGGGAGAAACCTGTACGTAACTGTAGAGGCTGGGGGGGCTTGAGCAATCTACGCCCTGCTTAGTCCTGTAAAAGTTCGAGTTCATGAGATTGAGAAAGTTACTCTGTAGCTTCGATCTTTTTTTAGACTATTTGTCAACTTGCGTTGAATTAATTGAGTTTTTAAAATGTTGAAAACATTATAGTAGAGTCTCGTTATACAACGAAGCATTTGGTAACTTGAAACAAAAGCTTCGTTGTTTACGAAAATCCGTTAAAAAAAACATTGTGGCTATCGGACGGGAATTAAGAAATAAATCGTTTGAAATCATTATACTGTAGTAGAGTCTCGTTACAACGAAGCATTTGGTAACTTGAAAAGAAAAGCTTCGTTATTTACGAAAATCCGTTAAAAAGAAGAAAAAACTTTGTGGCTATCGGACGGGAATCAAAAAATAAATTCTTTGTATGCATAAATTCGAAATAACGAGATTCGCTGCAAGAATATTATACCATTTACGATTTATTAATTTTTAAAATTAAGTTCGACGCATAATTTGAGTTAAAGTGGGGTTCAAGCAAAACTTCTGGCCGGAAACAGACGTGTACCATGTTTCCCGCAGAAATAACTCCGATTTCTGAATTATTCAAAAGCATATATTGCCGTTTTCCATTCACGAAAGTTGTTCTCCTGAAAATGAGAAATCATAAAAAATTCGTACGTCGTCAGGAAATCATTAAATTTTTTTTTAATTCGTGTAGCTGCATCATCAGGTTCCATTTTAAAAATCGACGATTCTTTGGACAATAATTATCCGTCTCTGTCACCCAAGGGTTATAAAATAATTTGCCAATTTTTTAACTATATAGACAATATAGGAAGACATCTGATACAGCTTCATCAAATATTCTCGCCATATTTTTAACACATGATTTCGTATTAACACTGGAATAATTGAAGATAAAAAAAAATTATATTCGCTTAGATTCAAGCAAAGTCGTAAAATGGCGGAAACTACCAGACATTCTTGCTTAACATTGCGCTGAATTTAGCATAGCAACTCATTATGATTAAATCAGAGTTCATAGAGATCGACCCTCTTTGGACATGCATTGACATCTCCGACCCCCCCGAACTCGTTAGATGCGGGACGAATCAGGACATTTTCAAGCTCAAGTACTCTAACTCTTTCAATGAGACATCGAAGCTAGAAAAAAAGACTATTTGTCAACTTGCGTTGAATTAATTGAGTTTTTAAAATGTTGAAAACATTATAGTAGAGTCTCGTTATACAACGAAGCATTTGGTAACTTGAAAAGAAAAGCTTCGTTATTTACGAAAATCCGTTAAAAAGAAGAAAAAAAAAACAATGTGGCTATCGGACGGGAATTAAAAAATAAATCGTTTGAAATCATTATACTGTAGTAGAGTCTCGTTACAACGAAGCATTTGGTAACTTAAAAAAAAGATTCGTTATTTACGAAAATCCTTTAAAAAAAAGCATTGTGGCTATCGGACGGGAATAAAAAAATAAATTCGTTGTATGCATAAATTCGAAATAACGAGATTCGCTGCAAGAATATTATACCATTTACGATTTATTAATTTTTAAAATTAAGTTCGACGCATAATTTGAGTTAAAGTGGGGTTCAAGCAAAACTTCTGGCCGGAAAAAGTAGTGTACCATGTTTCCCGCAGAAATAACTCCGATTTCTGAATTATTCAAAAGCATATATTGCCGTTTTCCATTCACGAAA
The DNA here is from genome assembly GCA_905338405.1 of Notodromas monacha. Taxonomy (NCBI): domain Eukaryota; kingdom Metazoa; phylum Arthropoda; class Ostracoda; order Podocopida; family Cyprididae; genus Notodromas; species Notodromas monacha. The sequence goes on from CAJPEX010000941.1 coordinate 45,594, forward strand.
GTTGTTCTTGTGGAAATGAGAAATCATAAAAAATTCGTACGTCACCAGGAATTCATTAAATTTTTTTTTAATTCGTGTAGCTGCATCATCAGGTTCCATTTTAAAAATCGACGATTCTTTGGACAAGAATTATCCGTCTCTGTCACCCAAGGGTTATAAAATAATTTGCCAATTTTTAAACTATATAGACAATATAGGAAGACATCTGATACAGCTTCATCAAATATTCTCGCCATATTTTTAACACATGATTTCGTATTAACACTGGAATAATTGAAGATTTTTTTTTTTAATATAAGCGAATCTAAGTTCGTTTCAGCATTTTACCGCCTTTGATGGTCTGTAAGAACGAATTGTAACGCGACTTAAATCGTATCGTTGAGTAATACTAATTTAGTCTCAAGTATCTCATCCATTATGATAATCTGCAGCTCTGAAATATACCAAGTAATGTGAATAGTTTATAGTCGATTCTTGTCTTCAGAGCCGAGGAAAAGCGAACCTTTGGATTTTATCTAGCCTCAAATTCATCAGTTCTTTAATTATTCCTCCCCAACCATCAAGTGGAACCACATTTTCTATCACAAAATTATCTTACGCAGAAATACTGCGAAAATGTATATATATTTTTTTTGGTCACGTTAAAGTTCAAAATTCTCCCCGGCTCTGGAAACATTCGCGCCCAGATTTCCATCTCATTGTAATGAAGTTTCCCTAAAATGGAGAATGAAAAGGAGAAATAGTTCTTGTCAGACACGGACATCGGGCATTCCGAAGCGACAGCGACAGGGCAATAAGCTTCCCCCTAGGAAAACTCGACACCGTCGACACTCGACAGCGCCTGACAGAGAGAAAGAGAGAGAGGGAGAGACTCCTTTTATCTGCCAAAGCTTAACAGCTGTAGCAGCAGTCACAACGCTTAACGGAGTTACTAATAAGTCCCCACTGTTTTTCCCCAGAGTAGTAGGCACTTGGGCTAATAGGTGCGTTGTAAAAAATTAGTTTCCTCATCATTCTGACCTAATTGAACAGAAAACTCTCAATTAATTCGCAAAGAAAAAAAATTTCAGCATTCTAATAAAGACTGATATTCAATAAGATGATCACTTTCAAATTTCGTAAACCTCGATTTCACGGACTGACCACTGAAAACGATTTCCTCGCAGAAAAATGTATTAAGAATTATTCAAAAACGCAAAAAATTAAGGAGGATAAACATCCTTAACAAATGAAATTATTTCCGAAAATCTATTCCCAAAAAAATTGAAATTTAACTCATTTCACTGAACCTTCTGGAACAAAAGCTCAGAATCTTATTAGCGTATGTTCAATTTTAAAATTTTGATGGCTTCTGTTTTGTACCAAGTTGATCTTAAATGTACTTGGCTAATAATAATGTGCCAAATAAAAACTCGGTATTTGTTTTTGAAAAATCCTTGCAAATCTAAGAAAAATAAGCCGGCTCTATTTAAAATTTAACATCCAAGTACAGTATCAGGAAGTTCGGCGTACTTAGTTTCAACTCGAATATTTGATATTTTACGTCAAATTTTCTCACTCAAAAACTGATTTCGCAAAAAAAGGAACTCGATCTAAGTCTTGTTTCCATGTTGAGGAGGAACTTGTAAATGTTTTAATAAAGCGGACAGAAAATTATCTATTTAAGGTTTTACAGCATTATTGAAGCCAAAAAACTGTGTCAAGATTCAAGAAACATTCAGCTCACGTGTGTATTTTTGAAAATATGAAGTGAAGTTATTCCACCACGTTGATGAAATTTATATATTTCACGTCTTGAATGAATTTCCATCAACTTTTGCGGACAAGTTCATTTCGAAGTCAGTTTTCCGAAACGAATTGAGCAAAAACTAGGATGAAGAAGAAAAAAAAATATCTGCGACTTCATATAACCGCATTCTGTTGTCACTCATTCCAAACTACGATCTTGCACATAATTCATTCACCACTGTTCATGTGCCAAAACAAAGCCCGCAAAAAAAAAAAATCGGCAGATGCTGCCAGGTTTATAACCGTTGTCTTGTCCCATATCCCGCTTTTTTTCCCCTGCTTTTCTCTCTACTGTTGAAATGAGCCAATATCGGCGACGAAATGGAAGCAGATGTTTTGGATATGACTGACATTTTTTTGTGTGTGTGTCTCCTTATCATTGGTCAGCAATTTTGTGCTTGTAACGGGAATTAATGGGGTGCGAAAAAATCCGGGGCGTGGAAAATTCGGCTGCTGTGAATGAGATTCGCTTTGCTTGTCACTGGGATTATCGGGTGATTTAGATTATCCCGTTTATTCCGAAGGTTTTCCGATTCGAATCGTCTCCGGGGCTTGACGAACCCCCGTTTGACAATTTCCCGAGCGAGGTCTTCATTCCATTTTCTAAAAATTCCTGGACCAATCCTTGTCCTGGAATCCTTGTCCCGGAGTCAGAAATAATGCAGTTGAAATAAGAGTAGCGAGGAAATGTTCAAAATTCATTTACAATTACAGCAATGTTATTTTGAAATTATCTATTTCAAGCGACTGGAAATATTTCAAAGTACAGTGAGACCCCCACATGCGGACAATTCAACATAGGGACACTTATTTTCCCATAAAAAAATCAATAAATAAGGCCTGACATGAGGACACTGACTTTTGTACCTTTCAGGCCAAATTACAAGAAACAGATCTTTCCAACTCTAAAATTGATGTAAGAAAAGTTCTTTTGCATTTCTCTCACCAAATTACCATCCATTTAGCTAATTTAAAAAAATTACCTCCAGCATAGAGGGACTTCTANTCTGTCACCCAAGGGTTATAAAATAATTTGCCAATTTTTAAACTATATAGACAATATAGGAAGACATCTGATACAGCTTCATCAAATATTCTCGCCATATTTTTAACACATGATTTCGTATTAACACTGGAATAATTGAAGATTTAAAAAAAATTATATTCGCTTAGATTCAAGCAAAGTCGTAAAATGGCGGAAACTACCAGACATTCTTGCTTAACATTGCGCTGAATTTAGCATAGCAACTCATTATGATTAAATCAGAGTTCATAGAGATCCATTATGATAATCTGCAGCTCTGAAATATACCAAGTAATGTGAATAGTTTATAGTCGATTCTTGTCTTCAGAGCCGAGGAAAAGCGAACCTTTGGATTTTATCTAGCCTCAAATTCATCAGTTCTTTAATTATTCCTCCCCAACCATCAAGTGGAACCACATTTTCTATCACAAAATTATCTTACGCAGAAATACTGCGAAAATGTATATATATTTTTTTTGGTCACGTTAAAGTTCAAAATTCTCCCCGGCTCTGGAAACATTCGCGCCCAGATTTCCATCTCATTGTAATGAAGTTTCCCTAAAATGGAGAATGAAAAGGAGAAATAGTTCTTGTCAGACACGGACATCGGGCATTCCGAAGCGACAGCGACAGGGCAATAAGCTTCCCCCTAGGAAAACTCGACACCGTCGACACTCGACAGCGCCTGACAGAGAGAAAGAGAGAGAGGGAGAGAGAGGAAAATAGACGGTTTCGAATTGTCGACATCGTCGTCAGTGTTGCGAATTGCCTCAATGATTATTCAGGGGTGACAAAAAGGGGTCTCATCATCCGTGAACCCGATTATCCACGCAACATTTTTTCTAGTTTGCTCATCATTCTGACCTAATTGAACAGAAAACTCTCAATTAATTCGCAAAGAAAAAAATTTCAGCATTCTAATAAAGACTGATATTCAATAACGTAATTACTTTCAAATTTCGTAAACCTCGATTTCACGGACTGACCACTGAAAACTATTTCCTCGCAGAAAAATGTATGGAGAATATTCAAAAACGCAAAAAAAAATTAAGGAGGATAAATATCCTTAAAAAATGAAATTATTTCCGAAAATCTATTCCCGAAAAACTTGAAATTTAACTCATTTCACTGAACCTTCTGGAACAAAAGCTCTGTATCTTATTAGCGGATTTTTTGGACATCATAAAAATGTTGTATATCAAAATTTTGATGGCTTCTGTTTTGTACTAAGTTAATCTTAAATTTACTTGGCTAATAATAAGGTGCTACATTAAAAATCGTTATTTGCTTTTCAAAAATCCCTGCAAATCTAAGAAAAATAAGCCGGCTCTATTTAAAATTTAAAATCTAAGTACAGTATCAGGAAGTTCGGCGTACTTAGTTTCAACTTGAATGTTTGATATTTTACGTCAAATTTTCTCACTCCAAAACTGAATTCGCAAAAAAAAAGGAACTCGATCTAAGTCTTGTTTCCATGTTGAGGAAGAGCTTGTGAAGGTTTTAAAAAATCGGACAGAAAATTTTCTATTTAAGGTTTTACAGCATTATTGAAGCCAATAAAAATGTGTCAAGAAACATTCAGCTCGTGTGTGCATTTTTGCAAATATGAAGTGAAGTTATTCCATCACGTCGAGGAAAAATATTTTCCACGTCTTGAATGGATTTCCATCAACTTTTGCGGACAAGTTCATTTCGAAGTCAGTTTTCCGAAACGAATTGAGCAAAAACTAGACCAAAGAAGAAGAAGAAAAAAATCCCTGCGACTTCATAACCGCATTCTGTTGTCACTCATTCCGAACTCCGATCTTGCACATAATTCATTCACCACTGTTCATGTGCCAAAACAAAGCCCGAAAAAAAATCGGCAGATGCTGCCAAGTTTATAACCGTTGTCTTGTCCCATATCCCGCTTTTTTTCCCCTGCTTTTCTCTCTACTGTTGAAATGAGCCAATATCGGCGACGAAATGGAAGCAGATTTTTTGGATATGACTGACATTTTTTTTTGTGTGTGTCTCCTTATCATTGGTCAGCAATTTTGTGCTTGTAACGGGAATTAATGGGGTGCGAAAAAATCCGGGGCGTGGAAAATTCGGCTGCTGTGAATGAGATTCGCAATGCTTGTCACTGGGATTATCGGGTGATTTAGATTATCCCGTTTATTCCGAAGGTTTTCCGATTCGAAACATCTCCGGGGCTTGACGAACCCCCGTTTGACAATTTCCCGAGCGAGGTCTTCATTCCATTTTCTAAAAATTCCTGGACCAATCCTTGTCCTGGAATCCTTGTCCCGGAGTCTGAAATAATGCAGTTGAATCTCCGGGGCTTGACGAACCCCCGTTTGACAATTTCCCGAGCGAGGTCTTCATTCCATTTTCTAAAAATTCCTGGACCAATCCTTGTCCTGGAATCCTTGTCCCGGAGTCAGAAATAATGCAGTTGAAATAAGAGTAGCGAGGAAATGTTCAAAATTCATTTACAATTACAGCAATGTTATTTTGAAATTATCTATTTCAAGCGACTGGAAATATTTCAAAGTACAGTGAGACCCCCACATGCGGACAATTCAACATAGGGACACTTATTTTCCCATAAAAAAATCAATAAATAAGGCCTGACATGAGGACACTGACTTTTGTACCTTTCAGGCCAAATTACAAGAAACAGATCTTTCCAACTCTAAAATTGATGTAAGAAAAGTTCTTTTGCATTTCTCTCACCAAATTACCATCCATTTAGCTAATTTAAAAAAATTACCTCCAGCATAGAGGGACTTCTAATTTTTTTTTACTTGAATGTTATTTTTGTAGATGCCAAAATTTTAGTGTACAGTACAGAGATACACCATTCAATGCTCCAAATGTTCTTATTGAGTTGAAAATGTATTCACTAATTTAAATTCAAGTGGCAAACAATTTTTTTAGGGAATTCTGAAGAATATTTCCTCCATAAAACACCAATTAAAAATTATATTATGTAAGTCTATGGGAAAACAAGACTCAACTTAGGGACATTTTGACTTGGGGACACTCTTAATGCACCAATTATGTCTGCATCTTGGAGTCTCACTGTATTTCTCTGAAAATCGCTTTTCAAAGGAGAATACGCTGTGCTTTACTTGGATAGATGTCGCTATATGTTCCGCTGCGAAAGATAATTTATTTCTTCGGCGATGTCGAAATGCGTATAATGAAACGTCTACGCTTAGATAATTCTCTATGATTTATTCTGAAACGAAATTGGCTTTTTCATGGTTGATTTTTGAATTATTCTGATTAAAAACTGATGATGCGATCGAGAATAGAACTGCATATTTTGAACAGCAATGTAAGAATTGAAATTTGAAATACCGTAGTCCCAACCGTAAACCTTTAACTTGCCCTGAAGCAGTGAAATGTCCCAACTTTAAAAGCTAATTTGAAGTAAATCAGGTTCCGTTATGCAACAATTATGCATAAAAAATTAATTTGAGGAGAACGATTCTTCGAGAAAATTATACATACGCATAATCCGAGAAATGTTCACCATTTTCGGATCATTTAATTATATTGATATAATTTTTAGAGATACAGTATACTCTTCAGTTTCAGTTTCAACGCAAATACACGTCATCGCAAATGTCTTATCAAGTTACGTAAAAATTTTTTTTACTTTCTAAAGCATGCAAAAAACAGGCGGAATGCTCAAAATTATTTTTTACATTTTCAAAGTTGATCGAAATAACGGGACCTTTTTTCAAAGAGAGTAATAAATACCTCCGGGAAAATATCAAGATTTCCAGATAATTAAATTACGGTACATTCGAGTAATTTCCAGACCCTCTTTAACCCCTAAAGCGATGTGATGAAAAAACCTAATCAAAATGTGTTTTTTTTTTAAGGATGAAGAAACCACAGAAAAATTCAGAATATTGTGAAAATATCGCGTAGGTGAAAATGTCCTCAAATGATTGGAAAATGCTCCTCGAAATTTCCCAATCATCAGATCATTCAACTAAATCCCAATCATTCCGCGATCATTCAATTAACTTCAAAGCATTCCCAGATCATTCTATTAAAATCGAAGCTTTTCCAGATATCATTCAAATTATTTCCAGACCCCTCTAACGGACCCAATTTTCTGAAAAACGGTATTCGAAATGCGTTATGTCAATTTTCTTGAACTTGTACCACTTTCTGAATCGTAAGCGAACTGCAAAAACACTCAGAAATATTGTAATCAATATTCAGCAAATTGAATAAAAATGAAACTTTCACATGAGTTCAAAAAATCATGGCAGAATTTAAATTTGTCGCACATTTAACTTCCGAAGTGAGTCTCTTCCAACTTCAAAATTTTGCTTCGTGATAAAAAAAAAATCCGAGTCATTCATTCTACAGCGGGACGCGAAGAAACTCAGGCTCTATATATATACATATATAGGAACCCATCAGAGGCGATGATGCATAAAAATCAGACCACCCACACAATAATAAAACGTGGTCGTATGTGCATTTGGGGGAGAAAAGCGAAGTGGGGGGAAGGAAAGTGGGAAAATCCATCACCTGCTGGGGTAGATTTTTATATTCGAACTCCCTGATGATCTGCTTCCCTCCACTCTGACTCTATAACTGATGCTATTTTCGACGTGGCTCCTTATATATATATATATACACATGTATATATATACATATACTTTTTTTGTGTCGCTGAAATGGATCACTGGTTAAGGGAAATGGAATCAAGGACGGAGACAAACGATCCCGTTCCCCCCTTTTTTTTCAATTTGGCAAAATTGCGGAGTTGGTAGGATATATAGTGCTGGTGGCTCGGTTAGTTTATGCGGAAACCACTCAGAGAAATTTTCTTTCCACTCTCTGTCCCGGAATGAATGCAAAATTTTAAGTTGACCGGGTGCATTTGCAATCTTTGATATTGCATTTTTTTTTTATTCGAAGAATCTGATTCGCAATTGACTGTGGTTTGGGAAATTACAGTGAGACCCCCACATGCAGACGCCTTGACCTGCGGACGATTTGACCTAGGGAAACTTATTTTAGCATTAAAAAATCACATCCCAACGTGAGGACATTGACTCAACATAGGGACATTTGCAATAAAACTGCAAATAAATTTCAGGCAAAATTACAAGAAACAGATGTTTCCAACCCTAATAATGATGTAAGAAAAGTTCTTGGGCATTTCTCTCCCCAATTTACCCTCTATTTAGCTAATTTAAAATAATTACCTCCAGCTTAGAGAGACTTCCTTCTCTCTTTTTTGCTTGAATTTTATTTTTACAGAAAATGCCAACACTTCTATGTACTGTACAGATGAGTCATCAGTATTCAATTCCCCAAATGTTCATATTGTGTTGAAATACATTGATTGAATCAGTTTAAATTGGGAGACAATTTTTATTTTCATGGAATTATGGTGAGTATTTTGTACATGAAACACCAATTAAAAATTATATAATGTAAGTCTAAGGGAAAATGAGACTCGACTTGGGGACATTTTGACTTGGGGACACTCTTGATGCACCAATTACATCCGCATCTTGGGGTCTCACTGTATTTGAATGCATGTCAGGAGGATGAATCTCAAAGCATCAAGCCTCAACAATTTTAATTGAGGTTAAATTTTTTTGCATTGAACAGAAAGATTCATTTTCTGCTTTTCAGCGTTCACAAGGTTTAAGCAATTTTCCCACATTCATCCAAAAACATTCTTCACATCAGAATGGAGAACAGACAAACAAGCTGTACATGGATATTAAAAGAAAAGAAAATGCATCCCAAAAAAGTATAACCACACAACTGATTCAAATAAATACACTTTCTTCCCTTCACTGATCACAAAAAATATCAATAATAGTAATTGCAGCATAAAGCAATTACTGAACGCAAATTAAAGCTCAAGGTGTTCAACCTGCTCCCAGATAAGGTTTTAAAAAATTTGGAGAGAATCTTTGATAACAAATCGAATACAAGGACCAATATTACTTGGTCCTCTAAGATTTTGGAAAGAGTCTTTTCATTGCATTTTAAGAGTCCCAAATCTTTTCAAAACTCATTTCTGTAGCTGTGGAATGCCGGGCAAAGGAAAAGAAGGTGCTCATCTCTGGTAAAAAAAAATCATCAGTCAAAATGTTTTTTATAATATTGCAATTTTTTGTCTCAAAAAGTGGGATGCTCATCTTACTCCAGGATACGTTTCACCCGAATATTAAGCTGAGATGCGCCACAAATTTGTATTCGAATTACTGCTTTCAAAAAATAAAACATGGAGAGAAATAGGCACAAAAACAACACTTTTGAAAACAGCAAATAGCTTTTATCAACAGAAAAATTAGGATAACATTTCTCAGTGATTTCATCATAATTATTTTTAAATTTAGAAAACTTTCTCTAGCAGTATATTAACTGCTGCTTGGTCCATTATTCAAATGAAGAATTGGCACCAAGTGTCAACCCAAATTTAATATTATGCAAAAATCCTATCACATGAAACATCCATATTATCCAAAGTAAATTTGAATATAACCTCGCTTGGATTTTTCATCAAAAATTTGAGCTCCGAAACGGGGATAAGCTACTTGAGCAAATCAAGGAAATCCAGCAATTGAAAAAAAAAACCTGTGAATGCCTTCTATACCGCCAAGAAGATTTTTCAACCACTCCAGAAGTATTTCTCTACCCCAATAGCTATACAGTAAGACCCCCACATGCGGACACCTTAACCTGTGGACAATTTGACATAGGGACACTCATTTTCGCAGAAAAAAATCAATAAAAAATGCCTGACATGAGGACACTGACTCAACACAGGGACATTTTGTGATAAAATTTCAAATACATTTCAGGCCAAATTACAATAAACAGATATTTCAACCCTAAAATTGACGTAAGAAAAGTTCTTGGTCATTTCTCTCACCATTTTACCTCCCATTCAGCTAATTTTAAAAAATTACCTCCAGCATAGAAGGACTCCTACACTTTTTTCACTTGAATGTTATTTTTTTTAGATGCCAACATTTCAATGCACTGTACAGAGATACACTATTCAATGCTCCAAATGTTCTTATTGAGTTGAAAATTTATTCACTAGTTCAAATTCAAGTGGCAAACATTTTTTTAGCCTTTTGCACCTTGAATTAATTTGCCTACTTGAAAATGCATCAATTAATATTAAGTTGTCCAGATGGCTGAGCAATCTAAGGTGCTGCATTTAGGTCACAGTGTGGTTCTGCAGGCGTGGGTTCTAATCCCACTTCTGCAATTGTTTTTTTTATTTTTTTTTGTTTTTTTTTTTTGTCTGCACTGCAGATGCTCTACTACTTGATATCATGCAAAAATTCCATCACATGAAACATCCATATTATCCAAAGTAAATTCAAATACAACCTTGCTTGGATTTTTCATCAAAAATTTGAGCTCCAAAACGGGGATAAGCTACTTTTGAGCAAATCAAGAAAATCCAGCAATTAAAAAAAACCTGTGAAGGCCTTCTATTCCACCATTAGGATTTTTCAACCACTCCAGAAGTATTTCTCTACCCCGATATTCTTCCCTGAAGAAAAAAAAATTCAACAAGTCCCAAAAACTTCAAACTCGAAAATCCCCGGGGAATTCATCATCAGAAAAAACCCCCGGCAAGTGATGAAGTGATGATGATCGCGTCCCGACGACGACGATGATGATATTCATGACCCAAGGTTTGCTCGCTTGTCTCCCACATACAGATATGCAAACCGTGGGCCTCACCGGGTTCCTGTTGATATATACCGCATATGTGTTCTTTATCATGCTTTTAAAAAAGTAAAGAAAGAAAGAAAGAAAAAAATTAATCCAAAAAAGGGGACAGGAGGAGGAGGAGGGTTTTCACATCCAGCATGCTTATCACCGGGATCGTTTTGCAGGGCGCCCGGCATTTGCATGATAATTCGCAGCCGCCGCGGCAGCTGTTAAAATACAGATACCTTGGGCAATTTCACGCGCGTCGGATCAAAGACCTGCTGGAGCAATGCAGATACTCTGCGCTGGGTGATTCACTGGCTATATATATATATACTAGCCCAATGAAAATATGTGGTTTTCAGCAAGTTATCAACATAATTTTCCGAAATTTATCACGACGAGGGAATTTGAACCGCGATGCGAACGAAGGGAGAAAAACAAAGATCATGGCATTTTTCAGACAGCAGTTTTTGGGCGCGGAGATTAACGGAATAATTCTCTCACTATAGAACCACGAGAAATTAATTTTAACAAAATGAAAAAAAATATATATGAAGGGAAGATGATTTAATGTGAAAAATGCCACGAAGTCTTCGCATCAGCAAGACAACAATTTTACAACGTTGAGATCGACTGGGTTATTCACTCGCTTCTCGAACATTAAAAATTTGAAGATTGTTTCAGCAAATTATGAATAATACGAAAATTTTGATAAAAGAAATTTGAACAAATGCTAACAATCTCTGGCATCATTTAAACAAGAGTTTTTGGGGTAGAGACTAGTAGGATAATACACTCAGCATGCAGAACCATAAAAGTAATTTTTAAAAATTATGGCAACAATTTGCAAAGAAGAACCATTAAGACAAAGTGACAAAAAAGCATGCATCACTATTGGGTAAAATTAGACTTCAATGACTGAAGCAGTTCAGGCATACAAGGCCACTGGCGAATAAAAAAAAGTAGGATTTCATCATGTTACAAACTTAAGTTACTGAAATTTTTCACAAGATTTTTGAAGCCAATTTGCACAAAGAGAAAAATAGAAATCATGTTTGCAACATCCAGAAAAAAGTGAAAAAGGCACTGAAATCCAGCCTGGGTAGAGGACACAGTTGGGGAAAATCTGGGAAAAAGTAAACACAGGTGGTACCTTGCAATTCAACATCCTGCAATTTTACCATTGCATATCCAGCAAATTGACCATCCTGCAATTTGACAGTCAAATTTGCTGGGACATTGACTTGCAATTCAACCTCTTGTCATGCAATTCAACCTGCATAGAGACTCAAAATGTCAAATTTGATGTAGAAAACTTCAAATTTGACATTGTTGCTCAATTCAACCACTTTACAATTTGACTCTTATACTTGGCCCTGGATCATGGTCAAATCGTGTGACACCACTTGTACAGTCAAACCCGATTGAGTCAAACTTCAAGGAAGAGAAAAAATGTTACATGGGGAGGTTTTGATTTAGGGGAATAATCATTTTTGCTTGATAGAAAATGGGAGAATATCAGGAAACTGAAAATCTTATATTCTGGGAACTGGACTGCTTCTTAAATAAGGGTTTGAAGATGCTGGATTTGGAGGCAGAAGGAAAATTAGTCACTCACTTAAATCTCAAAAGATATTAAATTAAATTTTTAATGATTTTCTTTTAATTGATTACCCAAAATAACAGCCCAAAGCATATATAAAATTAAAGTTGGAGGGTTTTGTGGGGAAGGTCTTCAAGTTAGGAAGATCTATAACGCATTTATCTTGAAAGAAATCAGACAGTGAGTAAAAAAAATGTTTGACACAAGAAAGTATTCAACCAAGAGATGTCTGAGAAATTGAGTTCCAAGTCTTCCAACTATATTTAAAAGCCTGCAATGCAGCCTGTTGGTGGGAATGCAGAAAAAATGCCACCCATAAGGGTTTTTTTTTTAATTTATCAGTTCAACATTTTATGCAGGGTAGATAAACAATTGGGTGTCTTCCCAGCTTAGACCTTCGTTTTCAGTCCAGTTTCATTTTATTTTACTTTAATGATATTGGGACCGACATTTTGCAAAAATACCTCAAACTGTAGCAGAAAGACTAGTTTCCAATTTTTAATACTTGGATTATCGTTACTCATATATGGTCTGGGAGGCTAAAATCCAATATAAAATGTACTTTAGTTGTTATACGGTATTTCTGCTCCCTTCAGTAACTACTGTACTGAATTTGCTTTGAATTTGTTCCATGATTTTTATTTTTAGAATATTTACAACTGTATATATATATACCTTGAACACCACTTTTCTACCTCATTTTTTGAAAAAGGTTTATTGGGTACTTGGTTGAATATGGAATCAAAATAAAAGAAATACTTGTTGTAAATTTTGACAGTTTCCATATATTCATGTCATGTCAGATTTTTGTGCTGCGTCCAGAAGTCAAATTGTCCTTATGTTGAGACCCCACTGTACACTAGCAATTTAGGTCTGTCAAGGATTTTGTTATCATTGTTCAGGAAATTGAATTTTGCATTCAGGAAATGCTGAGCAAAATCATCCGTTGCGCGAAAAAAATTCTCACTCAATTTAAAGCTTACCAGGGAAAAAAAGGCCAAGTGTTGTCATGCAAGGGCCGTACTGTAATGTAATTATTTCTCGCCACGTATAAAGATGTATCTTAAAATCGGGAGCCGGTTGGAACCCGTTTTCCTTTTTTTATATTCCCCCTGTCCTCACCCTCAGTCATGAAGCGGGGCATCAAGGTATCCCGAAAGCCCCCACTATTCAGAAAATGCGGCTCTTCTTTGTAGGAGATACGAGGTTGAATTCGCTCTTCAGCCGGATTCATTAAATTTAATGACTCGGTCGTGAGTCCACTGGGTGGTCGCCCACCGGACACGACTTATTCATTTATGCGAGGGCGCGCGCGCGGGTCTTGTGGTGGGAGTGCTGAGAAGGAACGCAAGGCGGGGCCTGAAGCGCGAGGAAGTCGGGCTCCGCCTTCCATGACCCCACCCCTCCTTCCCGATCTCTCTCTCTCTTACGTAAGTTTTGTGGAAGGGAGGAGGCGGGGTACCCCAGAGGCTCCCATGAACACACGCTCCGCCCACTGTTTTCCCAGGGGGAGGCGAACAGTCTGCTTACGTCATTTACGCACAGAATGTCTCTCAGTCGCTGCTGCGCTGGCTCGGTAACGTTTCGGAAGCGTTTTTTTTTTGGTTACCATCTCGCGCATGTGAAAAAACCATTTTCGTTGACGCACGGAAACCGTAAGATAGAGTGGAAATTATACTTTACATGCGAGAAAATCTAGAAATGGTGTCCGCACGAAAAACGTGTCCAACTGAATGAACTAAGATTTGCTTTCGTCGTTGGAATGTGATCTTTTCGAGGAATCCGTGAGCGTGGAACACTGAATAAATCCGAAAAATTGCGCATCCACTGCGTTAATTTCCGCGAATTGGGGAAACATGGAATTGAGGGATTTTATACTGCAAATTCAAGAATAGTTTGTTCCGTTTTTTCGCGCATGATTGCCACAGTTTTAGAACAAAAACAGCATTGCATTGACAGTATTTTTATTGCTTTTGTTGAACGGAAAAGCTGTCATCATTCAACAATGAATGAATCCCTCCAAAAAGGTGTTTCATTCACGTCGTAGAATGTAAATTTAAATGCATTAAATGTTCTCGCAATAGTGAAGAAAGGAGTAGATCGACTTTATTTGAGTTCTCTGTTCGAAATCTATTTAAACTATGTATAATCACGAATATTGAATCACAGCTCTCTTCGTAAAATTTCAAAAGCAGGAATAAAATTAGCGAATAATTGTGATGGCAGTGAATGCGTTGTTCCGAGGCATTTTTCCGCATTATTGCCACAATTCTTTTAAAACCAAAAGCAAATTGATTTTGAATTGACAAAAATAAACTACTATTCAACATTTAAAGCAAATTGATAATGGTTCCTGAAATAAACTAAATTTGGAAATTGAGGAGTGCGTTGATAAACTTTAGCTGACGTAATAATTCAAGCAAAATTAGACGTGATTTCCGCGTTGCGAAATAATTTCAAACCTAAGAAAATAATTTTCAAACTACAGAAACGAGGTAGTATATGCATTCAGGAAAAAATTTTGATTCGTCGCATACATTTTCCACGCGTTTCACGATTTATCGCGCAACAGGCAAACAACACAAAAATGCCCATTCAATTTTTGCCGTTTTCAAAAGGAAAAAAAAGTCACTTCTGCGTGAAAACGTGCCATAAATTAGCTTTCGAATCATTGAATGAATCGACTAATTTCGGTTCAAGGAATGGAAAGGTATACATTACAAATAACGGGATTTCCCGCTTCAAAATCGAATCGGGCAAGAAAATTCGTAACACGTGGTGAAAAAATCTTGACGTTCCTCTTCGATTAGTATAGAAGCAAGCCACAAAAATATTAAAAGATTGAAAATGGAAAATTTAGGATAACTTTCTTCCCTATTCTGCGCTTGATTGCCTCCTCACTTGCGGAAACAGGATAAATTTAATGAAAGGTTGCATTTAAAATTTATTCGTGATTCTTTCGCGAAATTTCGTATCATGGACCCGTAGTTTAAAAACAAAAAATGCACGTATTACTATAATTTTGTCAAAACTTTCCAAAATACTCTCAGCTGTCTGTTTAAATTTTGGAATGTTCGTGTTCATTCATTTTGCGTCAAGAACGCGTCAGTTTTACAAATACTGTACAATATATATATTTTGTGGTGACTTTGAGAGAATATGTGTTATTAAATTTTGGTTTGGATTCTGTATTTCTGTAGTTCATAAACATATTTTTCTCATTTCCGGGATTTTCTGAAGGTATAGGGAAAAATTGCGGTTTAAATAAAATTTTGCATGCTTTTTTCGAAGTGGTATCCTGGTGTTTTTTATTTTTTATTAAAGTTTCGGTGGGGCTAAGAAAAAAGAACCTTGGCTTCAAGTATTAGCCCGCCCAATAATACTGAGAAAGCTTGCAGAATATTTAATAGAGGAACTTTGGTTCAAGTTTAAAAATTAAAGCTGTGCATAATTTATTTTTTGATATTCCGGTGGTAAATGAACCAAGTTTGATTCACTTTCCCGGGCGAAGACGTGATGAAAATTACTGTACGTTGAAATTTACACGCCTTGAGGATTCGTTTCAGATTTTTCTTGAAATTCTAATTAACGTCAGTTATACACGCGTAATTGGCAGAATTTCTCATGATCGAATGGCGCAGGTCAAGCTTCTATTTTTTTTTTTTTTTATCTTTCTGAGCAATGAGAAAAGTTCCTCAAATGCAAATTTATATAATTTTGAGGTCAAATTCGAAATTACAAGAAGAAAGGAATCTTCGCTTCACAATAAGAACTATCGCTCGCTTTCACAAAGAACCATTTCGCTTACTCAAATAATCGCCAGCGAAATCTCGTTAAAAAGGCGAAAGCATAAAGCAATTGGTTTGATTTTTTTTCGCGGCTGAAGTTTAAAAATAATTGCATGCGAATAAATCGTTGTGATCGCGTTTAGAATTTCCTTTATACAGACTTCATTTTACAGGTTGACTATATCTACATCCATCTTGTCTACCACGATTTTCTCTGCTGTGTGTATCAATTTTTTGGTCCCATCGGGGGGTTTTATTTTCCTACGAAGAAATTCTCTTCAGAACGATTTTTTCCGTGTCTTCTGCAGTTCATAGTAGAGAGTTCAGCTGTATTAGGAAAGAATCCAGAATATTTAAGGAGTATTCAATAATTTAAAAACTACCGTATATTCTTTTTCGCACGCCAAAATATAGGGCCCCGTTGCTCTGACAAAATAGCAACGTCCTGCTTAAAAAAAATAGTAAAACCTGTGTCCGAAAATAAATATCTCAATAGAATTTCGATCTCTCTGCGGATTCTTGTGAATGATCTCTCATTGCTTATGAAAAAGTTTTTCTTGCTAATATCAATCATTATATTAAATCAAGTTCAGTTTGTATATTTCCCCCCCCCCCCCCGAAAATTTGGGACTAAAAACTGGAGTGCGCATGATTAAAACACAAAATACCGAAAAGAGTCTAATTTTGGAAAGTGATGATAGTCTCGAGTGAATAACAAACCCAGCAAAAATCACAAAATCGACCAGCTGGTTTACTTTGGAAAATTACTGACCTTTCTGAAGGTTTTCTCTGGAAATTGTCAGGTTTTGGGAGCGTATTGAAGATAGTGTCTTGACGTTGTTGGAAAATGGTTTTAGTGAGCTGCAAATAAACTGCTTCTTACTAAAAATCGATGAATTCTAAAAACGGAGAACGGCAAATGGAACGAAATCGGCAGAAAAACCAAGGAAAATTATTCGAAACCCTCGCCTCCGTTCAAAACGAAAATAACCGGGGTTGTCACAATAAATAGTAAATATTTTTTTTGTCGCGTCAACCCCATAGAGCTCTCCGCTCGAAAATAGCGCGCGAAAACATTGCCAAAAAGAGAACAAAAACCCCAGTTGAACACCCCTTTTCCAAAAAGAAAAAAATGAAAGTACGAGAGTGTCGGCGTTGAACAAACCGTGGAGAGCCAGCAGCAGCAGCGCGCGGATGGCGCCATGACTCTGAAAAGCGGCGCAGTTTCCTGGCGGCGGAAGTTGTGCGACGTCATGACCGCCTCTCACCAACAACACCCGCATCACCACCACCACCACCACAACAACCATCACCACCCCCACCACCACCACCATCGCCACCATCTTCACAACGGCGGCTCTGGTGCCGGCGGCGGCGGCGGCGGCGGCGTCGTCCTTCTCTCGGACCCCGACGCCGACGCCAGCGACACAGAAACCGATTCTGCTCTCAGCAATAATCCTCCTCCTTCAGTTGCTTCTCATCGAAACGTCGGCAGTGTTCCCAGCAGCAACAACAACAACATCAACAACAACAACGACGACATTGATGAAGTCGACGTCGACACTCGGTCGTGTTCCTCGACGTCGACACCGCCGCCATCAGCGTGTTCCTCGTCATCGCCGCCGTCTTCCGCCCCGTCATCGCCTCGCAAAGAAAACGGCAACACCGGCGGCGGCGGCGGCGGTCACACTTTAGGAAATGTCGGCGGCGGAGGGAATGGAGGCGGGGGTGGCGGCCAGGACGCCCTGAGTGCCGCCGCCGCAGCAGCAGCAGCGGCGAATTTCCTCGCCAAATTCGTGAACCCTTACGTCCCGCCGCCATTATTTGCGCACCACGCGTCTCTGGCCGCCGTCGCGGCGGCAGCGTACACGCAAAACGTGTTGGCGGCGTCGCGTTTATTACCACCGCCGCCGCCGCAACCAGGACCGGTACCACTCTCGACGCTACCGGCGCCACAACAGCCGCCGTCAGGAGTGGACCGGCTCAAGTTCTCCATAGACAATATCTTGAGGCCGGATTTCGGGAAATGTGATAGTGCCACTGTGGCGGCTGCCGCCGCGGGGTTGGCGAGTTTGGAGAACGCGGTGCGGCGGTTGCCGGCGCCGCCGCAGCCGCCGCCTTCTTCAAAGCCGCCTCCTGGTCCGGCTTCTGCTCCTCCTCGTGCGGCGTCCGTGGCGTCGTCGCCGGGGGCAACGGGCGGCCAGTTGGCGCCTTCGTCCTCGGCTGTGACGGCGGCGTCGCGGAGCAACAACAATAAGTCGCCCACACTGCCGGACCCGCAAGAGGCGGCCAAGAGCAAGGACGGCAGTGCCCTGCCTGCTTGGGTCTTTTGTACCCGCTATTCCGACCGACCGAGTTCCGGTGAGGCAACATTTCTCCTCACTCCTTCCATCCTTCCTTTTTTTAAAAATATTTTTTGCAATGCAAACCCTCGAGCAAAAAAATAAAAAATAAAAAAGTCGATAACCGCTTCAGACAAGAGGCAATGGGTGAACATTTCTCCCCTCACACACATTCCCAACTCCTCGTATGCTTCATTTTTTTCATATTTTTTGCAACGCAAATTCTCGAGCAAAAAAAAAAAAGTAGATAACGCAATGGTGTCGGGGAATTTCCTTCTTGTGTTCCATGTTTATTTTCTGGGTCGGGATTCGGATCCGATGGGTTCCTCGGATATATGGCGTTCGCATCCCATCCATGCTGCTTCGGCACCCTGCTGGGGTACTTTTGCATCGAGAAACGAAAATGATTTCTGCTGCAAAATAATTTCCCCCATCGCATATCGCAAACAAAAATAATGAATGAACGCTCGGTGGTTGCAATGGATTCACCCGGGGACTTTTCATCACGTACCAAGTGAGACAGTAAAAAGCCGGGGATAAAGGGCACAGACGTTCCCCAGAACGGAAATGAGCGGATTCGAATGCGCCAAAAAAAAAAAAAATGGCGAGAAGAAGTTTGTAAGAAATTTGAATATTCTACAGCAGCAGGCTTTTCCATGATGATGAGTTTTTGTTTTTCAATCCCATCAAACACTTTTAATCGCACTTGAGAGAAAAATATGCTGGTTTTTTTTTTTACTGCACTTGCATCTTATCATGATGCCAGTCACAGCCCTTCATTCAAGATGTTTCTTAGTTTTCAACTCAGCAATACATGAATAAATACGCTTTTGAAATGCTGCTAAATATTCCATGCTGATGGAATATTGCGCATGTCTGGAAATTTGAATCCACCAAAATAATTACAGTCAAACCTAAGTTGAATTTCAAGGGACCAGCAAAAAATTTGACTTGAGGAGGTTATTTTGACTTAGAGAGGTTTTGAATTTTAGAGGTTTGAGCTACAATACAAAGCCCTTGTTTTTGGGAAACGTGTAAAAATTGTAAATGGTGATATTCAGAGGCTTAAATGGATTCTTAAATGATTTGAAAGCATGGCAAACTTGGATGCAGGAATTCATTTGCCCAATTAAGTCTTTCACTTCCTTTAGAAAACATCAATTTCTGCTTTTACTGCTGTTTCTTTCTTGAATCAAGATAATAATGGCCAAAAAGCCACAAACTTAAATGCATGCACGTTTGAGGCAAAAAGCCTCTGACTTAGGGAGGCTTTTAATGTACTGCTTCTAAGGGGATTCAGATGGGGACCTGAAAAAATTTGACTTAGGTAGATTTGACTTATTGAGGTTCACTTAAATACTAGCCTTGTTGTACATACAGTTGCAGGGCTTTCAGTAGCAAACTTCTGCTTCTATTAAAAAAATTACTGTATCTCAAATATGCTGAATCCTAAAAAGAATGTTGAAACAGGAAATAGTGCTACAGTATTTCCTGCCAGTCTTTAATTTACTGAATTCAAATTGGATGAACAGCAAGCAATACAATGAAGCAGAGAATTATAGTTACCCTACTACATGAGTCTCAATCCAAGAAAAGACCCATACAATAAATATGATGGATTGCTGAATTTGTCAAGGGGAAAAGTGACCTCACACCATTAAAATTGTTGTCCCAACACATTTGTTTGGCCATTGCATTATGGCAAGATTTGAATTCAAGCTTAAGGATTTCTTTTTGAATCAAGACAAATGAGAGAATATTGTGCCACAAAATAAATGGCAAAAGTATAATTTGTTATGCTACATTAACAGATACAAGAATCCAAATTCTCCAAAACTTGTCCTTGCTGTACATCTTGGTGAGAACCTGGAGAAACTCCAATTTGCTTGCCTATTCTTGAAATCTCCAAGGTTTGCATCATATTGCTAAAATTCAGGAAAATCCAAAACTATTATTTATCCTTGAATAAGGATAGTTTTCCTTTTTTCACACTCACTCTTTTTCAACCCATTCCTTTTCAAGCTCTTGTGTGTGATACTTGAGCATATTTTCGAGATTTAAAAGTATTCCTGTATATGCCAAATTACACCCACTTTATAATAGGGTGAAATTTCACCCCGTTGTAGCCCAACCAAATCACCTAGTTTCATTTATTTATCTTTTTCTTAAACATTCCTAACACATTTTTCAATTTCATCTTTTATAATCCTGAAATGGGAATTTCAGGAAGTTAGGAGCTCAAATTGTCACGAGTAAACTATTGCTTGAATGCAGTTTATCAAGATTCACCAAAGATACTTTGTATATGCGACTGTAAAGAATGGAATATTTTTGTGTGGTTTTTTATGTGGACCCCCAATTTAAGCACAAATAATGATGTCATAAGATTTTTTAAATATTTTATATTAAACTTTTGTGATAGCTAATATATACAGGCAACCAGGTTCAGCAAACAGATTAGATCAAAAATTTGGATGAGTGGGTGTATGCATATACATGTTGGATGTCTAGTTTTATTTTGCAAAGGAGACTCATTTGTTTTTGTCATTGGTTTGTCCTTTGTTTCATGCTTTAAAGTGATTGAATGTCTTTGGGGGGAGTTGAGTTGGGTTGGGTGGGGAGGGGGTTTGGATGCGGGAGTCTTGGTTGTGCCTTGTGAACGCTGAAAAGCGGCAAATAAAGTGTTCTGTTCATTCATTCAAAATATACATGGATAAATAAATCAACATGATTACATAACTACCCACCTCATGGGATCCTCTGGAATTAAAGTCTGAAACAATATATAAATATAATTCCAAGGTTCTGTCTATATTGCGTGGGAAGAACACCTCGGAATTGAGAACCAAAAGCTTTTTTCCCTTGCTCAGGATCTCCCTTATCACACAAACACACACACACACACATATATACTCATATGCAAAGAGAAGAAATAAAATCAATTAATGAAATGTAATCTTTTCGCTTTCGTTTCTCAGGCACAAAAAAATAACAAAATAAATGAATTGCCGACCGAATGACTTGCCGACGTGCGTGCAAGTCATTGTGTGGAAGTGAAACCCGGCAGCAGCTGTTGAAAACCGCGTGGGCAGGCAAAAAGGAGACCCTCGTGTTTTTCTTTTTTTTTATATCTTTATAACCTCAATTGTTTTTTCTTTCTGTTATTCTTCTCACTGTTGATTTTCCATCCCTAATCCGCCCTTCTCTGTCTTATTCATTTTTATATACCGAGGGTATATATGTGTTCCAGTTCCCGGTTTTTTCCACGGTTATATTCCTTCAACAGACGCAAGTCGTTGTCTCACATCGGTGTGAGAAATGCGAGGTGTATTAAATTCCGCTCTTGGTTTTCTTTTTATTTATTTTTTAATGATTCAATGAAAGAAAACTGATTGAGATGTCGAGGCAAAAACATGTGCTAATTTGTTCGGCGAGGACCGAGGAGTCAGATTTACTCCTGATTTTTCTATACACGCTTGTGCATATAAGACCTCATGAATTCAAGTTCAGCTTTGAGATAAAGTTTTTTTCCAAATCGAACATTTATTTTAGGCAAAAGTTTCCACCTGCAGAATATTAGTTATTTTTCTGGATGTGCTCAAAATCAACATTTATTTATTTTTTTTATTTACCGGTAATATTTTTATAGGTCACTGCAAAAGTTTGTCAGGGACAATATTTTGTTGCAATATTATATTTTTTGAAATCCATTTTGCGTCCTGAAGTTGAGGCATATGCATAAGATCACATTTGCCGGGAAAATATTCAAATTGTATCGCTTTGGTTCCCAATAAGTTAGTATAGTTCATCCAACGGAAATTCGTGGCTTTTTGGCCGCAAACCCCAAAAATGTACTTCGATAAGGAGTTTTTGAAAATAAAAGTTTTATCTGCAACCTGGAAATCACTTCTTTTAAATCTACATTACAAGTAGGCATACGAAAATCCTCATCATTGTTCAGCTTTGAGATTGAGTTTTTTTTTCAGCGAACGTGATCTAAAATCCTCATTATAATTCAAAATTCTGCTATCAAATGGGAAAATGTCAAGTACAGTGAGATGCTGATATGCGGACACCCCAACATACAGACAATTCATCTTAAGGACACTTGAAAATAAAAATAAAAAATCAGGCCCAACATCCAGACATTGGCTCGAGTTAGGGACGCTTTTCTGAAATTTACCACAAAAATTGAAGCATTTTATTTTGTACTTCAGTATCTTTTGAAAAAATCAAGCTATTTATATTCGCAAAAACTGAAAAATATTTCATGATGAATTCACTCTTAATTCATAATCAAAACCAAGTAATTTGGTGCTTCTTTTTTCAGAGTTTTGTTAATCATCTGTGCATATTTTAGCAAGACTAATTATTTTTCTTTGCTTTTTGATCTCCTTCTGATACCAAAAGATTTGATTCTATGTGGTTTTGTTCTGCCCTGTTATTTTCTACAACTTGAAGTTGAGGGAAATAATTTTTATTAAATTGTTTCCAGACTTATTTCTAATTTTTGACAAAAAAGAAGAACCAATTAAATGCATTAGCATTGAAGCCTAAGGGAAAATGAGACTTGACTTGGGGACATTCCGACATCAGGACACTCTTGATGATGCACCAATTATGTCCACATCTCCAGGGCTCACTGTACATTTTAATTCAGACTTGCTGATCAAGAACCCGTCAAAAATTAATTTAGAAGCCCTTCACGGAAATATATTCACGCATCCCCAGAGTTTTTGAAAGGAACAGAACTGAGCTAATCCCCATGTTCCCTATATAAAACTAGTACAAGTAGCCACGCCAAAGCCCAGCGGAAATTAAGAAAAAAATGAGTTAATCTAAACTTAAAGAACAAGAAAACATCATACTTTCCCGTTTTTTCCCTGCAACAATTGTTAACCTTGAGGGCGTAGAATCTCGAAGCCCGCCCAGCAGACGTCGCAATATCATGACTTAAAAGATTCCCCTGATATATATTCCTTTCATCCATTTCTCCTTCAATAAACTTGGAAAAAACAACAATTTCTCGGTTTATCTTGTGGGTGGCATATAAATACATTTCTCTTTTTTTTTGTGCTTTATTTTATTTTCTTAAACAAAGCAGCAGATTCGTCCGGTGCTCGTTTCCGACGACCACCTGGGTGCGAAAAGAAGCGTTGCCCGTTTTGACTTCAGTGCTTGAATGAGTCGCCTCGGATTTTTATCCCGTGGTGGAATAAATCTTCATTTGAAGAAGAAGGGGACGAGGATCGGAGGGGGGGGGGGTGAATTGAATTGAATTGATTTGTTGATTGCGTAAGTTGCCCAACAGTTGTCACACACCACATGAAAAACAAGCTTCCGCTCGGAGCGAAGCGGAATAAATTCAACTTCGTTCCGGGAGACTCGCTAACGTCTTTCTTTTTCTTTTTTCAACGAAATTCTGAATTGAAACGTTTCTTGAGCGATTTCGTGTTTCGGAAATACGTAAATAGACTGTTTCAATCGGAATGTTAAGCCTTAATGCACGATAATATTAAAAAAAATGAGACGGTATCTTGAGAAGGGAATCAATTTTTGGAACATTAATAAGATCTCCGGCATGTTTCAAGCCACATACTTTGAAAATTTTCCAAATGAAAGTTCATTAAAAATTCCTCCAAATAGTTATAAATATTCTGTTCACAGTGGAATTGGTTCTGCTGGCTCATCGGACGTTTAAGAAAATAAAACCCGAAAATGAAGTTATCATATGGATATATTCAATATTGTACATTCAAAAGCTGCCGCTTATTTAAGAAATTTCCTCCGCGATGAAAAAATGTTATTCAATGTGAAAATTAACAGTTCCTCTTCGTCGTTGACGATGTTAGCTGCATTAAATTTCATATCTATTTTTTTTAGAAAAAAAACAGGATAACGTTTCTGGTTCACTGGGATTTTTTTTATTGAAGAAAAAGTGAAACTGATGAGCCCCGTTGATAACAAAAATGAACAATTACGGAAAGGAAAAGTGTTCGTATCTGTATTTAATTAAGTATGTATACAGGCATCGCGTAGAAACAACAACTTTATCTGATCATTCAATAACCTGCTTTTGATGTTGCTTCGGCATCAGGTTTAGCAGTAGAAGAAACCTGCGTATTATCTTATTGAGCATCAGGGTTTCTCATGCTCATTCAAACAAATTCTTAAATTGCTTCCATCCAACATCCATAGCAAAAATTGAGGCTTCAAATAATCTCTAGATCATATTCTTCCTGAGTCTTGAAAAACTAAAATCCCTGTTGAATCAGTTCTTCAGCAGGTTGAAAAAGCAGGTGGAATTGTGGGGCAAGGGTCAAATTGCAAGTCAACCTCCCTGCAAATTCATCCATTGAATTGCAGGATGGTGAAATGGCAGGAGGTTGAATTGCAAGATACCACCTGTACCTGCTATAAAGTTGTTGTTTTACACTTGTAATTTTATGACTCACAGGCAAGTTCCCTGCGTATTGTCACCCCTTAAGGGGATAATTCTATAAGTGGTGACCTTGTTAATTTTAGATTAGCTCCCATTTTACCAGGCACGTCCCAAACCAAGTAAACTACTGTATTTACTTGAGTACCATGCACCCTCAAGTAAGGCGCGCACAGGGGTTTTTCAGTTGAAAATTTTGCAAAAATCTTATTCCCAAGTAAGACGCACACCCCAATTTTTGGTGAATCAAAAACCATAAAATTTCAAAAATAAAAACAAAAAATGTGACTTTAGGCGTGAATTGAACAAAAATCTGATGAATTTTCAACTTTTTCAATACAAAAATGTTTTCTTGTTATATTTGTTCCAAATTTCTCCATTATAATTAAGTATAATGCTAACATAGCTTCCTAAAACTTCTTGAAAATGTTGTACCCGCTTATGACGCGCACCCCTTTATTTCTTCTGAAATTTGGGAAAAAAAGGTGCACGTGGTACTCGAGTAAATATGGTAAGTACTTAGGTGATCTTAGTAAGTAAACACAAGTAATTTTGCTTTACAAGTGTTTTATTAGCTTTTCAACATTTTCAATTCATACGCTTCTTTGCCAGTCCACGGAATTTTTTTTTGAGAATTTGCCAGTCTGCCAAAAAAATTCTATGACAGCTTGCTGGTCCACCAGCTCAAAAAGGTCGGGGAACACTGATTTAGAGGATACATTGTAAGCTTCCCATGTGTCCATTAGTTTCCTTGGATAATAAATCCCAAAATTAAACTCCACCATCAAGGCTTTTCACAAACGCGCCGAAATTCCCAGGAAAATTCCGTTCACGAGTTCAACAGACCTTTTCCTTCTCTCAAAATCAATATATACAGGGGAAAACAAAGACAAATCACCCACAACTCGTTTTCTTTTTTTTAAACCTTTTTGCGCACAGTTTAGCAGATAAATTTCATTCGTTGGGGGGTCGGCTAATCTCGCAAATCCAGACCGTTTATCGCCTCGCCATGCGTCACAAGCTGCATATATAAGCGGCACACATGAATGCGTGTGACGCCGTTTTCCACACCAATGTTTTCGCTTCACTGAGGGGGGGTTAGTGAAAAGCAAAAAGAATAGCAAGTGAAAAGACTAGGTGAATAAAATATACACCACGGCGGCATGTTCAGGGTGGCAAAACGGGGCCAACAGTTCATTTATTCCTCCTCCTGAATCCTCCCTGCTTTGACAAATGCATGTACCCACTGCCCCCCCCCCCCCACCCCCTGCAAAGGGGCCAACCAAAAAACCCAGTTTCTGGGTCTTCAGCGCAGTATTTTCTTTGAACCATAAAATTTGAGAGAAAAAGCTTCTTAAACCCCCTAAAAAAAAGGAAAACACCGTATTTTACCATCAAACGCCCCTGAGTAAAAATGCGCACCAGGGTTTTTCAGTTGAAAATGCCGATAAAATAGCACCAAATTTTGAAATAAATGACATTCCTGCATAAGATGCACGCCTTGATTTTTACTTTAAAATGTACAGTATATATTAAAAATTACCTGCAGTGTGGAAATCTAAATACGAGCTCACTACAAAATCGAATTCGATGCATAGATGTCTTAGTCTGAACTTAGAACAAGAATCAGGAAAGAATAGAACCTGAAAAACATTGAAGCTTCTTGGAAAAAAGGTGGAGAAGTTCAAGAAAATGTAATAGAAAATTTGTTCCCAACAATTAACGCGCACCTCATTTTTTTGCCCCCATTTTTGTAAAAAAAAAGATGTGTAAAAATAGTGTACCTGCATGAATGAAAAAACCACAGAAATCTGAAATTTCGGCGAATTTCCGCCGATTCTCACGAGACAAATTCATTTTCTAATCTCCATGTACTGTATCAAGATTGAAAAGCATCATCAGTTTTCAGGTATAATATCTGATTAGCAAGGAAAAATAAATTAATTTCACGCGTTTGAAGATTCTTGCTGGATGAAAAACCGGCATAATTGGAACAAAAATGTATTCACTGAATTAAAAGATTTCATTCATTGAGTTGCTTCCATACCAGGATATTTTCAGTGTTCAAGAAATTCATGAAACTTCCCCGAGGACCAATATCATTTATTTTTTTTGGCATTACGCGGTTGGGGGTTTCAGTTTGTCTTGATTCATGGGCGCAAATTTCCGCTCCATTTTCCTTGTCCTTTCTGGCTATCTCCTATATATCCACTGTAACATTTCTTTTTTTTTTTTTGCGAACAGCTGAAACATGGAACAGCGTTTCTTTTATTCATGGTCTGATGAAATAAGCAAAACCATTTCAGGCAGTATATTTCCCTCCCCTGGTTTTCCACCTGGTTCAAATGGCGGTGTGTGTTAACGGAATTCATTTCCATGTCCCTGAGTCACGAAGGAAATGATAGTGACAAAATGTTCCGGCAATTTTCCGGATTGCACTCAGGAGTCTTCATTTTCCTCTTTATCAGTTAATTTTGTTGACCATTCGAACTGCGGAATATGAACCTATACACACGTTCAGATTAAATTAGGTTGATAGATTCTCTTATTTGCCTTAGGTTTTAGATATTATAGCTCATTATTGTCAGGCTAATCGCCTGGCGTTTCTTTGTGAACTCTGTTGACAATGTGACCAATATAATTACGCCGTTCGAGTGATACTAACTACTTCGCTACAAAGGCCATAGTCGTTCCCTAACATAAGACGACGGGTCTTAATTTACAAATGTACAACCCCCTTTAATAAACTTCCCAAAAGCAACTCGAACCCGACTTTTACCTCTGTTACTTTCGAATTCCACTCAAACATTTAAAACGAGACTTTTTTGTATCAATTTCCTTCAAATTTGAAACATGCCAAAATTTACCAAAATCTCTCTCTCGATATATGCATATTTTTATTTCTGTATTAAAATAATTAGTTGAGGAGTCCATGCATGTGTTCGATCATCAATTATACTGTATTATGCAGTGCACAAGGACCTCTTGAATTTAAAAGTTGTGCAAATGTAAAAGTTAATTTTCCCTCAATTTAAGTGAATCTTCAATTTGGAGATTCATATCCATTTGATCTGATTTAATTGATCAGGAATAAACACTTTAACCCATTTTATTACAATTACAGGCAGATTCTCTGCAACAGAATTCAAGGGATAAAACATTTCTTTGTAGAGAACATTTTCATTGTATAGGGAGCCCCTATAACACAGAAAGAGAACCTTATGGGATTGGGAAAATTTTAATAAAGACAAAACCATTGTAGACAAGATCCTTACAAGGAGTATCCATCTGTACTTGAAAAAAAATGTACACATAGTATCCTGACACAAATGGTTTTTTTTGTTAGTAACTGTTTTGTGATTTCACTGAATTCACACAATTGTTCCAAATGCCATATTCTAAGATACAGTGGTACCCCCACATAACAGACCTCCAGTGTAAAGGATTTGTGCCAAACAGACCAGCTCTGCAGGCAGTTTTTCCTCCCACCCAACAGACAAAATCTGCAAAACAGACTTC
>CAJPEX010000942.1:0-18799 GCA_905338405.1 Notodromas monacha
CATGGGGATACGATTTTTTTCGTAAGTCTTATAATCCAATGATATCCTTGTAAAAATGCCACAGTTTACTTAAATTTCTGCCCACTTTATTAAACATGACAAAGAATTTTTGCGGCACTAAGTGAGTTGCCACTAAATCAGGGTTTTCCTTTAGAACGTAATGAAGGGAGATTTTTACCAGGGAAATTTGTGCACTATACGAGAGGGTGGCACTAAATCCATGGTTCACTAATATGTTTTGTGGGCAATATAAACTGCAAAACTTCACACATTTTGAGGATTGAAAAACCACGGTTGCATGGAAATGGAAAAATCTTTATTTGAAATATACAGCAGTTGAGCAAAGCGGAATGTTTCGGAAAGGAGGAAAATATTCACAATTTCTGCATTAAAAAAAAAATCTTCACAATCATCATCAGCTTAAAGCATCCAAAACGCGTTTACAAGACGTGTACATATGTTCCACCACATTTCTCCGAAGTTTGTTCCCGCCCAGATTTCATTCTCTTTTGTTTTAGAAATACTTTTTCTGAAGGCAGGAGAGAAAAAAATTTGAAAGCTCAGTCTCACGACTTTGTACATCAAGCACTCAATTTCTTCGGGGAAAACAGCAATAAAAAAAAAGACGAAGAAAGGAAAAAACAAATATGGAAGATGCTGCTTCGCATGAAATCACTCGATCGTAATCTTGATACATTTCTCGGTAGTTAAGTTTTCTGTTGTTGTGCTTTCTTTCATGTTGAAACCCAGCCCGGTTTTGTTTTGCTTGGCAATATATAAGGATCAGTTATTCTCAACTTTCTCGTCAGCAGCCGGGACCACGCCGTCAGTGTCATCGGGATTTTCTCCGTCGATTGACGACACCGACGACGCCGACGACGAAGATGACGATCTTTCCCCTGGGTACGAATTGTCAGACAGGGACTCGTCGAATTGGCGCTGCTTTTTGCGCATGTTCCAGTGCAGACACTCAGCCAGGGACTCGAACCAATCCGCGATTTGGTCTTGGGAGCAAATCGAAGGCACTGGGTAAATCGACGTCGTCACTCTCAAGCTGTCGAAACCAGAAGACGAAAAAGAAATGGGTCTCAATTCATGCGAAAATTTCAAGAAACAATACCATTCTCGACTTCACGTCTTTGTACTACGAAAATCGTTAAAAATAAAAAAAATATATATCTAATCGAGTTTCGAGATTTGCCAAATTACAAGAAACAGATATTTCCAGCCCTAAAATTGATGTAGGACTTCTTTTTTCACTTGAATGTTATTTTTGTAGATGCCAAAATTTCAGTGTACAGTACAGAGATACACTATTCAATGCTCCAAATGTTCTTATTGAGTTGAAAACGTATTCACTAATTCAAATTCAAGTAATTTTTCAGGGAATTCTGAAGAATATTTCTTCCACAAAACACCAATTGAAAATTATGTGATGTAAGTCCATGCGGGAAAACAATAAGACTCGACTTAGGGACATTTCGACTAGGGGGCAATCTTGATGCACAAATTACGTCCACATCTCGGGGTCTCACAAAGTAGTCGTAGAGTAAGTAATAAGAAAGTGGACAGAGGTACGAAGTTAAGGACAACCACAGCTGGTAGCTTCCTCTGGGTGCGTCATAAGGACCGCAGGAACAAGTTGTACTAGATTCAAAATTTCACACAACGTAAAAAAAAAAAGTCACGGTTTTTGCAAAGTATTTTCCAATGAGAGATTATTATCCAGAATTCCGACCTTGAGCTCAACACCAGCTGGCACAACAATGGGCCTGAAGGACAAGGAATGAGGGCAGATGGGAGTCACCATGACAGCCGGAACTGATCCCACCTAGTACCTACGTGGACGACGTTGGCGTATACGGCACGAGGGTCAACCCCACCTGTGCTAGTTGGGACAGCACTTTATACGTCGTGTTTTCATTCTTTTACACAGGGGTTTTGCAGTGTTACATACCTGTTCCCACGAAATTACAAAAGAAAAAAAGGGTAAGGCATTACAGTGAAATCTTGTTACACCAAACTCGCGGGGCGGACTCCAGAAGAAGTTTGTTTTGATGAATAATTTGTTATAACAAGATTTTTGAAATTTTTGACTGATTGGAAGATTTTTTGAAGATCAACCCTGCATAAATTTAACATCATCCTTCTGTAACCTTTTCAGGTAATTATGGCATTTAAAGAACTGCAATCTTCATATCAATCACAAACATTTATTCTGAATAAGTGCTGGTCAACACCAAGACTTTCTGTTGATTAAGTTTTTCTGAGCAATTTATAAGGGTGGATGTTCCAAAAAAGACTTACTATAATTTCTAATCATCAGCACAGGGTTTCCCAAGCATACAAACGCTTTTTGACATGAGTTTTTTTTTTGGGTTCATTCTTTCTTCCCCCTCCTAAGTTCTATTATTCTGGTGTGGCTGAGTTTTTTCTAGCCGCACCAGAATAATATTAAATTAAGTAAAGTTTCCCAGCAGATTACATAAAAATTATAACATTTCAAAATGGGCAACGAAGTTTCGAATTATTAGGAAAAACTCTTCTACCAGACGTCCTTTTCGAAATAATTCACAATTTTTTATCGGAATATCAATTTTTGGCATCGCAATACATATGGACTTAATTTTGCTCCCTTCAAGGAGTTCAAGGGCACGAAAAATCGGGGAAATCTTTTGAAAGTCCGATATTTGGAGGAAAAATCGATATGGCCAAAAAATCAAATTCTTTTCATGATTCTTCATAATGTATTCTAAAAGCTTTTCTTTTTTTTTTTTTACAAAATAATGACGAATGAAGGTCTTTCTGCTGTATATAACCTCGAAAAATAGCATGCTATTAATTTATTCAACGGACGTCATTATTGCCATCTATAAAAATTTGAACTATACATTTTCTGGCTAGAAAGATTTCACAAGTACAGTACAGTAATATTGAACAGTACTTTCATTCTCCTCCTGACAATAACTGCCAATGTTGAGTCACCTGGGAAAAATTTTGCGGATGCTCTCTGATGCTGCTTCACTTTTTATTATTGATACGAAAACTAATTTCACAATTTCGCTCAAATCCAATGGAAATTGAAAATCACATAGATCTCAATGACTTAACTTCCTCCCCTATGCTCAAATAGAATATGAATGCAAAATACTGTACCGTCTCCCTGGACAGAAGTGATTTGTTTCCCGTCCAGAAACAGGTCAATATTGCACAAATACGGCGATGGGCCACGATCAATAACGACCTCATTGAGCACCAAGAGGTTATTCGGAGGTGGTGCCACTGGCTTGGCAGGATGGTGCGTGTGGTGCTTCCCCAGACTGCCGTGGTTGTGATGCTGGTGCTGAGTGTTGTGATGGTGTTGGTGGAGGTGCTGATGATGGTGGTGGTGGTGGTGATGGTTACTGCCGTTCCCGGCAGCAGCGACATCTGCGTTGCTTTCCTTAAGCTTCGCGCCGTTAGAGGGCGTCACTCCGGGAACAACCGGCTCCTCTTCGTCTGCCTTACGCATTATGATGCACCGCAACCGGCTTCGAAGAGTTAGTGCTGCATGTCCTGTTTACACGAAGAAAAAGAATTTTTTAAATCCAAAATTACATTTTTGAAAAAGACTCAGCATCGTGTATGCCTACAAGCATTCACTGGAGTCAATAGAAAAATTAATTTTCAAGAACAAGGTTGAGGATTCAAGATAAGAGGCATCAATTCTCTCGGAAGCTGAAGCACAGTACGTTGAATTTATATGAATTTGCTTATTTCTAATTTTTTAAGCTGGTGGTACGTTGAATCTCTTTAAATTTGCAACCGGTAATTTGTTTTTGAACTGCTGGTACGTATACACGTTGTAGAAAAGAGATACTGTACTTCAATGTTCCTACATACAACATTTCGGCAAAAATTCAAACGTCAATAGAATTTCGGTTGGATGCCGGATAAATAAACAAACCTTCCAATACATAATGCACTTGGTCCTGGAAGTTTTCAAACTCAAATGGCGTCAAAAACCCAAGGGATCCCAGATGAAACGCCATCACTGGTGGTACAGATTGCTGCAATCAAACAGATAAAAGGCAGTGAAGTAAATACCCTTTTCAATTATTAGGAACCAATGACAAGAGGTCAAAGGAGTTGAAAGAATTTTCAAGAATTCTACTGCATCATCAAAGTTGTAATGTAAATTCAAGCAATGACTTGGTTATGCTATTTGGTAAGCAAGCATCAAAAGAGCAAATCTGAGAAGAGCAAGCATATCAAGAGAGCAAATCTGAGAAGAGCAAATCTGAGAAGAGCAAATCTGAGAAGAGCAAATCTGAGAAGAGNAGTTGGGAAGTGAGCAAAATTTGAGTTGCAAAATTTGATCCGGACAAACAAACGGACAAGAAAGCGAGTTAATAAAAATGTGTTAAAATACTCAGCCGGGGTGCTTGACAACCTAGTGTAAGGTTGGTGTATTTTGACAAGGAAACATGGATTCCAAAAACACATCAATTTGATTTCAACAAGAATTTGTATGTCTTCTGCGTGAGACTGCCAAAATGCAACTGATGATGTATACAAACAAATATTCTGTATTTAAACCCCTTTTCCTGGCAAGATTTTGTCCCCGAGGACTGATTTACCCCAGGAAATCCCCAAGGATGCAGGAAAAACCCTTGTGGGAACTTTGGTCTCATGGAATTCCTGGCAGATTAGATGCATCTTAATGATTTTCTTTAGTTATCTTGTCTTGAGTTAACCTTCTCCAATTTTGCTACTGTTTCAATTACTTTTTTCTAATTTCCAACACATTTAGTGTTCTTTACCCATGCTTTAAAGGTGCTCTACAAGCAAATTCTCTGCTGTGCAACAATTTTTTCTCAGGTCCCTATACAGAACGTCTCAGAAAATTGAGTGACTTGAAAAACGTGTGATATTTTCCAAGCACATATTCCTTTTGTCGCAAAATAAAATGGGAAAACTTTAATTTGTCACACTCAATTACCAAGAACAAGAATCAGCATTCCCCAAAAACTTGTCGTTGTGCATCTCATAAACTCCGGTTCTCACACCTACTACTCTTGAACCCTTAATGAGGGTTGATTTCCTTCATTAGAATAGTGATGCTAAAAATATCTGAATGCAAAATAAAATGTGCTAAAATATAAATATACCGTATATTAAAGGCCACTCTCATAAATGGATTAAAAATTCCCCGTGATTCAAAATCCTCTTGAAGTTGAATATTTCTTTAAATTCATAGACCAGATTAGTGTGACTATATAAGAAGCAAGTGCACAAAACGAAACGGTACAAATAAGAAAAAAAAAGTCATTTGCGCTCTTTTATCGCATGCTCTTTTTTCACGCGCTCTTTTGGACCTTGCCAAGGAAAATAAAATACGATGCCACGTTTTCGCGACCCCTATACTGACTCAATAATGGAACTCATTTGAAATTAATTCAAAATGCGAGAGGCCAGAATACGGCTTGCATTTTTCAATGCTTTATCCGTCGAGGTAAAGCCTTTTACACTACATGTACACCAAAATCAATATTCCATCATGAATACGTCAGAATGGTGTTCTGGTTTCGCAAACAAGCCGACCCACAGAAACACATAAGTGGCCGGCGAAAATAATTCAGGGATCGCCAAACACAATCTGGCACATTTTACCGCAGCCAGGCAATAAAAGTTTCACCTTCGAAAGCGTCATTAAAAAATGTAACTATCAAAAACCACGTGAAATCAACTTATACTCGCACGGATCACAGTTAATCACCTCTTGACGTAATTAAAGCTATATGGGGTAGTTTTACTTCGCGTGTTTTGGCAAAAATAAAATAAAATGAACCGGATGAACCCTCGTGTGTCTCTAGTTTCACAACAACTGTACAGAAAAGTTCCCGCCGGTCATTAAAAGCAATTACCCCGAATTTTCTCGTCATTTTCTCTCTCGCACTCTTTTTACATGAAACTTTGAGTCACGACGTTGATGAAGAGAAGTAAATATTTCGACCTTGTCAGACGAAATTCTGGACGATATGCGATTCCTTCACTAGACTGAATTGGGGCATACAATTTAAAAACAAACGAATAATGCTGATATTTGACAATGAAAAATAGAAGAATTAATTTTGAGGCCGAAATAATGATTACACAAACCCGACCGGTCCCTTGGATTTGGAAAAACTTTCGAAGATCAAATGATTTAATTCATGGGAACAAGTTTTTTTTTTTACCATAACGACGACTGCAAGTGTTCAAAAGATCATATCGCTTCAAAAATTGAAACTTTTATTTTTCATCTTCCAGCTGTACTTAGATGAACACATTGGGTTGGAAAAAAACTCAAAATATTTGGAATAGAAGCGTTGCAATGAAAATACTCATATTTCGGTAAAACAACAACCCTCAGGATTCAGGTGGTTTATTGAGCAATACTAGTTTTAAAAATCAAGTTTTGATTCCGAAATTCACGTGTCAGGATCAAAACTTCTTATTAAAAATCGACGTGATCCTTTCTTAAAACTTGCTCGTTGGATTTCAAAAAAATATATTCTGTCAAGAAAAACGAGAAACTTCAACAAAAGCCTGCTTCAAGGAATGTTTATTTTTTCCCCTATCGACAGGAGAATTACTTCCAAGTAGGATAACTAATGTCAATAAATAATTCCTAAACCCCAACTGCTACTATAGAAAATGGGAAAACTTGACTGTAATCCATGACACTACGATTTTATAAAAAAAAAGAGGAAGATTAACGTTGGTGAAAAAAACGGAACAATTCAAGCAGGCCATTTTTCAAGACAGTGATACCAATTTCACGAAAAAGAAGGAATTGAAAATTTGACAGAGAAAAATTAGCAAATTTCGTGGAAATAAAGATATCCTTCAAGCAGATCATGTTTGAAGGGCAGGTCGATAATTTTTCTGGCCAGGAATAAACTGTTCCAAAGACAATTTCACACACAAAAAGTATGAAATTTCGGGATTAATCTTCCGAAATTACAAGCAGATCACAGTTTGTGTCGATAATTTTTCAAGCTAGGAAGACACTATTACATAAAAATGTCAGACACAACAAAAATAAATTTTCGTGAACAGTGTAGGGCTTCAAGCAGATCATGTTTCAAGGCAGATTTTTAATTTTCCAAGCTCATCGGAGGACACTATTCCACAAAAATGTCAGAAAAAAAAAGGAAATTTCGTGAACAATGTAAGGCTTCAAGCAGATCATGTTTCAATGCAGATTTTTAATTTTCCAAGCTAGGAAGAAACTTTTTTGTGGGTGGAAACAGCGAAGCGGACAAGACACGCAAACCTTTCGTGAAACACGCCTGGATTTAATTGTTTTAACGAGCCTTAGCTTATTTCGCGTGTGTGTGTGTGATTTTTTTTTTCGTGAAGCGAGGCAAGAAATAATTCAGCTCTTCCATTTCCCCCTTTTTTCAGTAAAGAAAACAAAATTGCGCAACAGTGACACGAAACGGCTAATGAACCTGGTTTAGACACACGTTAAATCCTCTGCTTCACATCCCGGATTTTAATTCGCTGAAATTGCGAAAGAATTTTTGGGAGCGAAATAAAGTGAGGAGAAATAAAATTCAACTCGTGACTCGTCGAATCGGTTTCAAAATCATTTTGAGCGTTATATACAGACGCATTTTAGGTGGATATTGGTGTTCATATATGGCTCATTATAACTCTTGATCACCTGCCCTTGAACAAGTACTAAAATTCAAAATTATTTTATTCGATGAAGTTTTATTCGAATCCGTTACTGAAGTCGAGGCCACTGAAATTCAAAAAAAAGAGAAATAATAGTCAGCATACGAATATTCGAGTCATTGTTGCAGCACACGCACATTATTTCTGTGTCCTAAAAATTTAGATTACACATTTTGCAAAAATCGTTCAAATAATAATTTTTGGTATCTGATCATGAAATTGATTCAAATGATGAAAGAAAAAATGTTCGAGTCGTTTCAGCTTTGGTCAGATTTCTGAATGTTTCAACATTTATTTGCCAACTGCGCGTTTTCAATTTAGAAACAATTTTTTAATGTTCGCAGCAAACTCAATTCTTAATAGGAGAATAAATATACAGCCCTTTTTGTTTGAATCAAAAAACGCTCTAGATTTCTTCGTACTAATTTTCAACTATTTAAACCAAATTAGATCGACTTCGAATATCATCATCTATTAAGTTCCGCAAAATTTTTTTCAAGATTAACAATTTCAGATAAATACTCCTCGTGGATTTCATTCAAGCATTTCTGACATTTTCCCGTGTACAGTTTCATTATCTTGTATCACTGTTCATGAGCTTCATACCTCATAAAATCCCAATAAGCCTCAACACATCAGCCTGTGGTTATTCACCAGGAATTTACGCTTTTACGTTTAAATTTTCAATGTAAAATCAGCGTTTGCGAGTTGAAACAAATGAGGAAACCGCGATGATTTCGTGAGGTCGTGAAGAGAGAGATTTTTGAGATGAAAAGACGTAAATATCAAGTCGTGACTTACATGACCATCGCAGAGTTTTTCATGATCCTCCCGCATGGTCCGAATTGCTGGATCGGGCTCGGAGCGTTCAGAGATCTTGTCCTCCTGGAAGAAAAAAATACAAAACAAAAAGAAAAAGATTCAAAAACTCATTATAACAGGGGGGAAATATATATATTGTACAAATCCTGAGGAGGAAGAATCATGTGGAAAATTGTTCGAGGTTAAATTAGCGATTATGTGCCATGAAAGATTTTCTTGCATCGTGGCGAGTCTCCTGTATGACGGTGGAGCCTTTGAATACTTGGGATGAGCGAATTTTTATAATTTTACATGTGTTTTTGAATCGAAATTGTTGAGAAAATTGAAGTGCATTCAAATTTTTAGTCGCATTACTTACTGCAATTTTCGAAATTTTCAAATAATTGATTTTGATTCTCATTCCTAAAATCTGAGCAGAAATATATCCGATGACAAACTCCACTCAGCGTTTTAAAATGACAGCTCAATTGAAATATTTTGCACTGAAGATGCGAGAATGTGGTTTTACAAGATAGCGAAGTAGAGCTGAATGAAATTATGCTGATAAAATTTCTAACATGAATCCGTGAAGGATTGATGCGTTTTCTTTTGTTTCTGATTGTTTAACGTGCAGCATTCGAATCAATCCTAAATTTTAAATACTCTGTATATTTTGCAGGGATTTAGCAAAAATTAAGTTGAAAGAAATCAGCTTTGATACACTTCCTTACTTTTCCATTTTTTATTTATTTAAGGATTTTGGATAAAACACAATGACGACTCAATTTCCTCCAACTTTCATCGAGGCCACAGAAATTTAAAACTTCTGCTATTGATGAGTTTTTGGCATGTTTTATCAAAATTCTAGCAAGCATATTTGAGTTTTTGTCCCACACAGTTCCGTCTGACTTAAACTTTTCAATTTCAGCTCCTCGATTTTTTTCACTTTTAATTCGTGATTTTTATTCGTCTTCCATTTCTGATCAAGCTCATTTCGGTGGATATTTGACCTTCTGAATTTGCCGGATTGACTTTCCTGATGTCCACAGATTCCACGTTTTTCACTGCCAAATCGCTTGGTAATAAATGGCACTGATGAAATTGCCAACTGAACCACTGGAAGTTTGTCTGCATCTTGAGAAGGAATTATTTTTGGTGCTGCGGAATTCTGACACCTTCAGTTCCTCTTGGAAAAAAGAGTTGGGGACTCACCTCGTGTCTCAATTAATGGAGGCATAAAATTAATTTGGGGCAAAATCAAATTAGATGGAAAACCATTAAAGTAGAAAGTCCAGTAAGAACTGGCAATTTATATGTTTTTGCCCTCCCCACAAAAATCAAAACTTCCGGAGAGCTTGAAATCTTTGACTCAACTTTTCCTGGCAAATCACAGACCTTTTGCTTGATCCTGTCCTTGATCAGAATACTAAATCAAGGACAGACTTGAAGAAATTAATAGGAACCATTTCTTATCACAATTTTATCATCAGGCCACTGTTTGCTGTTCTCAGAAACAGTTGTGGTTGAGAAAAGCTTTTCGGAGAGGCTTTATTTGTTGTAAAAATATTCTGAAGCCTTTCTTGTTTTTAACACGTTTTTATCAACTCACTTTCTTGTCCGTTTGTTTGTCCAGATCAAATTTTGCAACTCAAATTTTGCTCACTTCCCGACTAGCTAGCAAACTGAAACTTTCAGGATAGCTTAGAAACTGATGACAATGCAATCTTTTGTAAAAAGAAAAATTATAAGAATATTTTTTAAAAAATTTAAGGTTATTTTTTGCTTTTTTTAAACGTGGTTTTTTAGATTAATTTTTTAATGTACTAAATTTTACACCATTGCTGTTGGGCAAACAAGATCTTGGATCCAAGAAGGAAACCAGTTAAGGTTTCTGCTGGTTTCAAGAGGAAACCAGGAAAGGTTTTCTCTTGCATGAAGTAGTTCAGCATTATTCTCTCATTCAACACAACATTTTTTGTCAATTATCATTATTATCCCATTATCTTCTTAGTCAAATTTGTGCACAAATTCGTTTTTGTGATTTCTTGTATTCAATTCCAGACTTGTGATTTGAGAAATGAATGAAATGAAGTTCAAAACTAGAATATGTGTACCCTTGAATATGTGTTCTTGGCGTAAAAGGCTGATTGCCCTTCCCTAACATTTCATATCATTTTTCCACTGCGCTATGATTCAATCTTCATGTTGAATTGATTGATGTTCTCAACAGTTGCGTTGGGACTTTTTGGAATATACAGTACTTTAACTTTTAATTCAGGGATTCTACAAAGAACCCCCAGCCTTGTCCCAGGCAGAATCTGCCTTTTCTTTTCTCTTATTTTTCCTTCAATCCACAGACAAAAATCTCATCATTATGTTGCCACCACCTTTGTCAGCAACAGAGTGTAAGCATTTTTGAACAAGTAATTCAATCATTCCATCTTCAAAAGATCACTTTGTCTAAATTCCATTGCAAATATACAAGGAGTGGTGCTACAAGTAACTACAGTTGGGTTGCAATTTTATAAATGGGAAATATACAAATAGCTTTACAATACTTCGAGGGAAAATAAACGGATTTATTTCCAAATTGTCCACAACATCCCCTAGGATTTTTAAAAATTAAATAATTAATCCGGAAGGACAAGTTTTCAAGCTGTTCTTTTTTCCTTGGACTTCAAGAAATTCACTCATAATTTCACTGGAAAAACATACGTATTTTTTATGCGAGAAACTTTGTTACTGTACTTCTGCTGTTGGAAATATGCCATTCTGTTGAAAGACTTTATTATATTGTTCAACTTAATTATACTATGCAATTATTCCATTATGCTTATTTGCCCATCAAAATCTCAGGCTGAATGAATTAATGTCTCACTTCAGCAAACAATATTTCAAAATACGTTTACGAGAATCTCTTCGGGTCCCTAAAAAAAGATTCATCTGTGCCGGTATAATTTTTCATTGGAAATTCAAAAATAGCATTGTAAAGCAGTAAAAGCACTGAAATATGCAATAACACGGTATAAGGCATGCTGACTATATCTGAAACACAAAACCAACTTGAAAAATGTATTGTAAAAAGAGAATATTTGTTTCACCTGCACGAAGGGATGTAAAGACTCAATTATTCTCAACCTATGGTAATTCGATAAACTCTCGATAAACAAGAGAAAGGCACTAATTAAACTGTCAAGATAATTGAAACAAAGCGGGGAGGATTATTTTACAGCTTGATTGGGCCAAGCCCATGAGTATAAACACTGATGTGAACGAAGACAGGAACTGAAAGAAAATTCCACTCAAGTACGCAACAGCTTGACTGACTCCATCATCAAAGTCTGTATAAATACGATTTGTGAAATCGGAATATTGGAATAAAATTCGTTCCCACGCGAATCCTCGTGAAAATTGATTCCTAAAAGCCATGAACGAAAAAATACAGGCTCATATTCTCCAGAAAAGACAGAAATACAAATATATAAATGCACTGGTCACCGATGAACGAATCAATTCCGAGCTTCAATACATTTTTCAATATATCGCGAAAAAATATTGTTTTCCCTAAAATCGTCGAGAAAATTTGCCATCAGCTCACGTGACGATAAATTTTACAAATGTGTACGTTTTCAAAAGACGTTTGGACATATTTTATCTTGCGCCACAGCCTTTGAAAAAAAAACCAAGAGTTAAAGAAGACTAGTGACGAGTTTATCAACGAACGAGACAAATTTCCAGTAACCTAAGCTGTCTAGTTTTAGAGTTCAGAGATAAATTTGTCGTTTCTTTCGTCCAGGAAAAACGACGAAATGGTTTCCCATCGTTCTGAAATACGGAGAATTTCGAACGTGGAATATTCAGAACGCAGTCAAACCAGTTAAAGTCAGAATCAATTAGTTTAAGATGAATTGCTCTCGAGGAATTTTTTTCTAGGTATGGTGACAATTATTAAATGAAGTGAGACGTCGGAAGTCTTTGAAAAATTCACGTTTACGACAAATTTTTTTTCAGCTAACGCATCATTTAAAATTTTTAATGAACTCAAGTAGGACATTTTTTAAACATGGTAGGCTCTTAGTGGTTATCAAATCTTCAACCATTATAATACAGGAAAAAAAGTATGAAACAAACACGATTTACTTGGATTTGAGTCTAACCTTAGATTTTGGACCCGACTTCCGATTGTCGGATTGCGTAGTTTTTATTTCAGTATTTATTTTGAAAACTCATGCGCAATGAATTCATCCAGAATGAATATTTTTACTGCAGGAATATACGATAATTTTAAAATATTTTCAAACTTAATCTACTATAAACTTGAAATAGTCTTTTTCGAAGTAAGCAGTTTTTTTTTTTTCAAAAATGCAGCATGAGTGAGGGTAAAATGTTTCGAAGAGAGTTTTTTTCCTGTATGAAGATGCAATCGACGCTATTTGAAAAAAAAAGAAGCCTCCTGAAATTTCAATTTACTTTTACAGTGCTGTACTTCAGATAATAGAGCCGTTTCGAGGAATTTGTGATTTCACCATCATCAGAAGGGAGGAGATTGAAAATTTGAAAAGTGACGCACCGAAAAGAAATGACCTTGCCTCTGACGGCGTATTTGGCAACCCTGGCCTGACGAGCCTCGACACTGGCAGACAGTTCGCCGACATCGTCGAGAACCTCGTGCTCATCGAACGACGGCGTCTTTGGCAATGAGTCTGCTGCTGGTGTCGCCGTTGACGTCGTCGTCAGTGTCGTCTTCGTCGCCATGCCCACAATTGTTTTATTTATTTTTTATTTTTAGTTTCTCTTCCCCCTCTCACCAACACCACGAATCACCACTCCGAAACGGAATCGAAAATCAGCACAAACAAACTGCGATTTCCTCGAGTTTTATTTTTCCTATATACGTAGATTATTTTGAAACGGAATTCCCAACCCTGAGCAACGATCACTTTTCGTTTCAGTGAACAGTTGACAATTGAAAGAAATCAGTAAATATACAGCATTTGATTTCACGTGGAAATATATAAAATTCCCGAGCGAAAAACAAACTGCATGCCCCGAGTTAATTCCTGGAATAATTTTATATAAAATATTTTGAGACTCGATCGGCATAGCCGAGGGTTACTCCATAAGTTTCCTCCGTCTCTTGTTCTTCTTGTTCACAATTGAGTCATTGAATGGGTACAAGAATGACCCAAACCGGATCGGAGGAATTTTTATCTTTTCTCAATCAGCGTTACAAAGTGTGCCCATCCACGCTAAAAAAAAAATCAAAATGAACAGGTTTTTTCAAGTTGAATTTCCATCACTGTGAGGCACGAAACTATAAAAACCACACGTG
Source organism: Notodromas monacha (assembly GCA_905338405.1). Classification (NCBI taxonomy): domain Eukaryota; kingdom Metazoa; phylum Arthropoda; class Ostracoda; order Podocopida; family Cyprididae; genus Notodromas; species Notodromas monacha. Next base: position 13,841 of record CAJPEX010000942.1, read on the forward strand.
ATAATTTTTACTCCGCATTCGAACCGTGAAAAATTTAAATAACCATTTCGGTGAAGAGTCAGGGAATATTTTCTTATATGGCAATGATCAATCTGGTCTTCGCAATTTTTCTTCAGGTTAAATCTGAAATTCGCCCTCAAATTCCAATTGGTGACCATAGCAGGAAGTTGATCACATCAGATGCAAAATAAAATGAAATTTTCCGGATCAGTAAACATATCTTCAAAGATGCATTAATTTACATTTTTTATTGATACGAACATTTTTCGTAGAACTCTCAACAGAGAAACTCGGGTACCCATCAAAGAACTGCATTTAAAAACTGGAAAACGTATTCTGAAAAATCCCCACTTTGATATTCTACGACTACTGCAATGAAAATCGTCATGTAACCCGGAGAGTTTTTCTCAATTCAAGTTTCTCTGGATTTTTCTATAATTTATCCCGAAAACGAAATAAAATAGAATCGTCAGCAAAGCTATTAATCCTCGCAAAGATCTTCTGAAAAATCTCACTGGACAATTATACTCTTGCTGATTATCTTGAATTTACCAAGTACAATACAGGTTTTCTTCAGTTACTTTCTCTGGATAACTGCGAAATTTTCACTCGGAAATAAAAACCATCGCCGATTTTTTTTCTTCTTCCTTTCTCTTGTAAAAATCTCGCCGCGGAATTTCTTGATCACTTAAAGCTCAGACAAATACCTCATCACGCCTATATCCACAATACACCCAGGTGATTAAAATACATATGGAGGAGTTATAAAGGCCGAATTGCCTCGCATTTTCGAAACATTTCCCCACGAGCTTTCTTCGTGAATTCAATCGCGTCCGTCCCGCGGGACTGCGAAGAACCAAGTGGCGAGGTTATTTTAAAAAAGATGCAGGATTAACTCGGCAGCCGGGGCTTCGTGTGAGGACGGTTTTGCAATGATGGAACAGGTTTTGGGGAAAGTGTTTCACAAGCCAGGGTAAAAAAATAAATTATATATATTCATACAGATAAATATAGGAAGGTAAGAAAAAAAAAAGGAAGATAGACCGAAAGGCAGATAAGGAAATGATTGAGGAGTCATTTCAGTTTCAGGTTCAGGATTGCGACGACCGGACTGGAATCCTCACCTTCAAACTCGTCTTTGATTATTTCCGCAGACTATAGTTTTCAACACCAAAAAACCTTCGTTATTTGCAGCATATTTTCGGGAAAAAATCAAATCCAAGAAAGTTTGAGGCACTCGAGACTATATTGGTTAATTTAAAAAAATGAAGTACCACTATTTGCACTGGCAGCAGAGAGGTATCCTGTAAAATGGGTATCTCGAAAAATTGAAAAGTGTCTGTCTCCGCGATTATTTGCGCAGACGAGTTTTCAACGCCAGAAACCTTCGTTATTCACGGCAAAGTTTCAGAAAAAAATTCAAGAAAAGTTTGAGGCATTCGAGATTATTTTTAATTTTTTAATGCAATATGCACTGGCACCTGAGGGGTACCCTGTAAGAAATGGGTATCTCGCAAAACGGCCAAGTGTCTGTCTCCGATTATCTTCGCAGACGAGTTTTCAGCGCCAAAAACCTTCGCTATTTGCAGTATATTATCAGAAAAAAATTTCAAGAAAAGTTTGAGACATTCGAGATTATTTTTAATTTTTTTGAATGCAATACCCTTAGGCACTGAAACCTGGAGGGATACCCTGTAAAACGCGTATCTCGCAAAACGGATAATTGTCTTGTCCATTACAAGAATATGCATTTCTTTGCTGCTAATTTTGCTTCAGATAATTTCTGAAGAGCCCTGCTTCGAATAATAGATAAGAAGACAAGATGGATCGATCATTCATGGATAAAATCTCAAGTTGCTGTTGTAAAAGGGGCTGTCTTATATTGCAAAAACTTGTTGGTTCCGTATTTTCGACGATTGTGCTGAGTTGAAAATAAATATTTTTTGTTCGCGATTTTGGGCATTTAAAATTATATTTTGGTTGAGCATACCTTCGTTTCTTAAATTTATTCAGAAATGCATGCGAGGGAAATTTGCAAAGTCCATATTCTGCAATACACTATATACGTAGCTTCGAAACACTCGCTTAATTGACAATTCGGAAGTCCGAAATTCGTTACTGCTCAAATTCAAATGTGACAAATATATCGTTGGAACCAATGTTTTGCGCATAAAATTGTTCCAAGGGCATCTCCAAATAATTTTCATAGACACCACGTAAAATAAATCTCATCACAGAATATGTTTATTGAAAGCGGAAATGATGAGAGAAAAACGTAAATTTTGTTGAATTCATGCCATGACGTAAATGCCTACATGAAATCAACAGGATCAGCAGCAGGAAATGGATCGTGGAAATGAACTTCTCTCTTTTCCCCGGGGGTTACAAAATCGGACAGGAAGAAAACGACCAGAGGTTCGCTTTTTTTTTGTTTTTTGGGTTGCTGCTGTGGTTCCAACAACGGCGCCCCCCGTGGGGCATTTATATATATATATATATATATATATGCGCCGGGTCGGAAAATGTTTTCAGGCCCCAAGGCTGAAAAAACTATTAAAACACGCAGTAAAAATGACTCTTGCCTGTACCTCAGTTACATTTCATTTCACCCCCATTCGTGCTCCGGGAATCGACTTAATCATCTTTATGTCCCAAGACAAGAGCCACTTTGAGTCCACTCTTTAGTCCAAGTTTACAACGTATTGTTTTCAGTGACGCGACGTTCAACAGGTTTTGTGAGTCAGTTTGCGAGCACATATATTCAGATTTTCCACGTACACACTTTTAATTGTCGGGCGGTTTCAGAAAATCGATCGAGCTCCGATGCTAACTCTCAGTTGTGCTTTACAGCTCACAGATCTCGCCTATACGTAGTAGTTTGATTGTCAGAATTTCCTTCAGATCAGGTCAGGCATCAGAGTGACTATAAGCGTATATAGGCATTCAACAGTAATTAATTAAGCGTTCAGATAAAATTGGTAGTTTCATCAAACTGCAGAAGTCAAGTCCACTTTTGATAGGTTTGAGATAGAAGCGACACCTGCCTAACGATAAAAAAAACTTACGAAAGCGGGCGAAGCAGAAAATGCTTAAAGATGCATGAAAAGAACGCAAACAAGTTTGGGGGAAAAGAATGGGGGCTTTAAAAACACGTGAATACATCCTTTTAAAGTTAGATCATTTTTTCTTCTTCGATAAATCATGCGTCAATATTTGCAAGTACTCTAATTTAGAATGCACAAATATGATTTGAATAAATTATTTCCACCATTGCATTTTGAATTACTGTACTGATGAAGAACGATTTGTACGCCATTAACTCATTGACGACGAATATATATTACGTTTGGTCGATGTATTCACGCTAATTACCAGGTATAAGGGGCAAAAACTTGACCTTACTTGAAGAATTTGACTCAGTTCGTCCATAATTGTGTGACCGCAACAAAAATTACACGCACCAAATTTGAATTTCCTCGAAATAAAGGCATCGTTTATAATCTTCGATTTTGTTGTATATTGCGATAATAGCCAGAATTCACGTTTCAATTCAAAATACTCACTAAAAATCCATATTTGTCAATAATATTCATTCTAATTTCTTTGAACCATTTCCAACATTTCAGGGCATAATTTTTAAATCAATTGCATCATTCAAAAAAATCGAAGAGACCTAGAAACGCTTCACCTTTCCAAAAAGAGTGACTTTACGACTTTCAACGCAGTTGAACATGATAATATTTTTTAAAGATTCATTATGTATATTTATCACCCAACCAGATCAAAAAATATTGTATCATGTCATGAACACATGAAAAGAAACATATATTTTTATTTTTGCAAGATCACAGGGTTTATAATCATATGATAAATAATGCAGGTAATAACTGCACATGGAAGACAAAGTATACAAAATAAGTAAGTTATATAAAAACTGCAACAGAAAAGTCAGATAACACTGGTTTAGGCAATTATTACGTAACTTTCACATTTTTATTCATAACTCAAAAAATATTTGTTCAAATTGACTAAAAATTTGATAGATTATAGAACACAAGTAGGAGCACCTTCGCTGAAGTTTTCATGCTTCGGTTTTGTGTTTTTAGGAAATGGGAACGTTTTTAAAAAGTGTAAAAATCGCGCCACGTTACATAAGACTCTATGGAAATCCGCGAAAAAAACTTAGTTCAAATTGACTGAAAATTTGATAGATTATAGAACACATGTAGGAGCACCTTCGCTGAAGTTTTCATGCTTAGGTTTTGTGTTTTTAGGAAATGGGAACGTTTTTAAAAAGTGTAAAAATCGCGCCACCTTACATAAGACTCTATGGAAATCCGCGAAAAAAACTTTAAAATTCTGCCAAAAATTGAATTTTCAAGGTAAAAAATTCTACTTAGTCCCAAAAGATGCGGAATTGCATTACCTGTAAAATGAGCATTTTTGTCAAATTTTAGCATGAGTAAAAAGTTTCAAAATGCAAAAAATGTTAAATTTGTTGGAAGCGACATCTGTTCAAGTGCACCATAAACTGCGTGATTTTGAACGGATTTTCAGGTGCGCACGTGGGCAGCTGCATTCGTCTGCGCCGATCAATCAATGGGTGCACTCTCACTAAAATTAGCAATTTTCACTAAATTGAAAATAACTTTGTAAATAATGAAAATAATTTCTCGAAAATTTTTGGACTTACTCTTTTGACATTTTTGACATATTTTTATGACATTCAAATAAGAATTCTGACATATTATTTTAGGCTCCAGTGAGACTTGGGGAATGGCCACCCATCCACGTAGAGGTTGCAATTTTTGAGGGGATGGGTGTGCAGAATCCTCACTGGGAGCCTCAGAAGGTTTTTGGAGTGTGAACTGTGCACATCTGTGTGACTGTTAGTGAAATTTTTGCACTTGGGTGCTGAGTTTCATTTTTTCCAAGTGTCCGCGTGCACTTGTTCGCCCT
>CAJPEX010000942.1:20581-73810 GCA_905338405.1 Notodromas monacha
AAAAAAACTCCAGTGACCTAAAATTACTACAACGTACCTTTCTTCTGAGGCACCCGCAGGACCCCTTGCCGTATAGTTCTGTCTGTTCTTAGTCTTTGAGTTTTGTTTACGCCTAGGAGTATAGTTCATAAATCGGAGGGAGGTTTTTATACGGAAACCTGCTGTTGGCAAATTTAATTAGTAAACGCTGATAAACTTAAAGGGTAAGCACTACAGAATTGGTCCTTCGGACCGGATATTGTTCTTTGCTTAATTTATCAGGAATTTTGTTAATTCCTTCAATTAACTCTTCTGGTATTTTACTTTGTTTTGGAAACAGTTCTTGTTGGAGATCTGTGCTTGAAATCTGATTATCACTCTCAACTTTTGCCTTTTATCTTTCAAACTTCTTTCTTTTGAGTGAAAGATGGAAAATGCAACTGGCGCGCGTTCAAAAATTCCTCTTCCAGTTGATCCAAATACTTCAATACACAGCTGTTCTTCCACTGGTAGAGAACCTAATGCTACTGTTTCAGAATTTGAGCTGATTGAGCATGAAAGAGCATCAGGGCTTAAAGGATACCCCTTGGGGTACTTAGAAAAATCTAGTTCCACACATAATCATAAGGAATTGGGATTTTACTCTGATAGTTTAGAAAGCAAATTAGAAGTAGCTGAAGATCAGTTGAAACGTTCAGCATATGTTCAAATGCCACTTGTTGAAAATATTATCCAAGTGCTATTTGCGGGAAGAAAGCGGTATGTCCGTCTTGGAAGGGCATTATCAACACAGTCTAGTAAGAAAACAGGTAGACCTTTTAAAGAAGCTAGACAACCTGGTGGAATAGATGGTGCTATGAAACGTTGGAAAGAGTTGGACAATAAAGCTCAAGAAATGCTTGGAAAGGTGATTGAAGAAATGTGCAGTGAACGAAAGATTGTGTGGTCATCTGAAAATGGAGATGAAGCTCTATCTGATGATGAAATAGAACCTGAAGAGCAACAAAACACAGTAATAATCAATGCTGCATATGAAACATCAATTCCCTCACAAGTTATAACATCAACACCTAGTGTTAGTACAGGAATGCATCACCCAAAACCTAGTCAATTTGTTCCATCAGTTGGTGCAATTTTGGAAGAGTCAGAACATACACTTGTTGCTGATGGTTTGAACATTGGTAGAACTGGTCAGTATAGCCAAGGAACTAAAAGCAATGTTAGCAATCAGAGACAGAACACATTCAAGACCCTTCCTAAACACCCCAGCACTTCGAGAGGAGTAGTACAACCCCTTCAAAGTGTTTTGGGGTGTACACCAACAGCATTTGATATAGGGAGGCTAAACAATCCAGTACAAGCTAGGGAACAAGGGAAAACATCAAGAAGAGTAATAACGCAAAATGTTTATGAAAACTTGATTCCTTGTCCACCTCAAGCTCCTTCAGTTTCATCAATTCATTCTAGCTCATCTAGAAATCTTCTAGGTAGTCATGGGTTAAAAGGTTATATGAAATACTTGGTAAACTCATTAAGACACACTCCCACAATTGAAACTTCTTTTGACAAGGATTTGGTAAAAGCCAAGATTACATCCTTGAGGAAGGCGGTAAATTGGGGAAGAGATAAGATTGTTACTGGAGAGGTAGATTCTTCTGATGTAACATTGGCTGAGAGATTGCTAATGGAAGTTTCTCATGTAGCCAATGGAATACCTCCTCGTCACTTTGACATGAATTTCTTTGCTAAGTGGGATAGATTGTTGGCTTCTGAGATGTTGACAAATCAGCCTGCTGCAAGTCACCTAGGTTTAGAAAACCAAGCTCACTGCACTATGCCTGCTTTCAATACCTTACCACAAGAGCCTAGATCAGTGAATGTTCCAATTCCAGGGTCCTCTGATGATCACTTAGTAACTCGCATTAATTACTCAAACTCTACTTTGTCGCGATTTAGAAATATTCATCCAGTATCGCAGCCATCAGTGCAACCTGTTCGCATCATGGGGAGAGCCAGAGATGAGTTTGCAAGTGAACAGTATGCTGGTCAGCAGTCAAGACTTAACCACCATTATGGGGATATGGATAATTTAACAAGTGGTATGGCACAGCTGAGACCTTTTGAACTGAGGAATCATTTTGAGCATGAGACACAAGCTCAGTACTTAGCAATGTTGCCTAAGGAAACACTGTCTAAATTCTATGGACATCCCCGGGATTGGAAACATTTCAGGCAGCAGATAGAAAGAATTGTCATTGGAGCAAGGTTAACTGAAACTTCAGCATATAATGTTTTAGTGAAACAACTTGCAGAAACACCATTGGACATCATCAGTCAGATGAAAAATTTTGATCAACCATTCACTACTGCCATGGTGGAGCTGGATAGCATATATGGCAAGAAAAGTGATCTGGTAGCTGATGCCATTGCATCTCTGAGTGAGTTAAAGAGAATAGATTGGAAAAACGCTAGAGAAAATGTGGTATTCATGAATGCAATTGCAAAATTCATTGAAACCATGAAGTCATGCAAGACTGAACATGAACTGTTTTCTGAAACTCACTTTAGAACACTATTGGGCAAACTACCATCACATATGGAGACAAAATGGGATCAACATTATGCCAACCTGCAAGAAATTGCTGAAGCCTATTATGCTGGGTATGTAAGATCAGACTATTCAGGGAGAGTTGGAGGCAGCTATTTAGTTGGTCAATCTCGATACAATGAAAGGTTGCCACCAATCATACTACTTTTTGAAGAATGGTTAAAAGATTCATCATGCTGGATGTTGAAGGGCAGCAGGTTAAGATTTCCACTTTGTGATGAAAAACCAGGAGAAGGTAGAAAGGCTACACAATCATCTGGTCAAACAGAGCAGAAAAGCTCAAAGGCTGATGTTGCTAATTCAACAAGTAACATCCCAAAGAAAAAGACTTTTGGAAAAAAGCCTACGCAACATGTGAAACTGGAGCGGTATCTGGAAGTGGAAACTACTGGGCCTGATTGCAATTGGAATTCTGAGTGTGAATCAGAGTGCCCACAAACTACCACTATGATAAATCAACCACATGATAAATCAGTAGAAGCTGTCAAGGCAAAAGATACAAAGCAGGACTTCAAGTCCACTGGAATTTGCTTACTGTGTAAAAAGGATAACCACAAGTTAAAAGACTGTAAAATTTTCAAAAACTATACTTCTTCTCAGAGGTTGAAATGGGTGATTGAAAATGGGCTATGCACCAGGTGCCTCAGCAAGCATTCAGGAAAGTTCACTGATTGTAAGCTGGGAACTCCCTGTAAAGCTGAGGGCTGCCCTAATCCTCACAATCATGATTTTCTGATTCACGGGATTTCCAAAGAAGAATGGAAACAAACTATTGAGAATGCAAAAGCAAAAAGGGCCCGTGAACGTAAAGAAGCTGAGCGCATTCTTCTGGCAGAGCCTTGTTTTGATTATCTATCTTCTGATGAACTTTTGGATGAAGAATGTAAGTCAGATGGAAGTTCTGATGAGTCAGCATGACTTCAAAAACAGGATTGTCAGAAACCACTTTCAATCTTCAATGCCTTCAATGGAGTCTTCTCAATGAGAATCTTAGAAATTGAAGTTTGTTCTCTAAACAATGGTCCCTCCCATAAAGTGCTTGCTTTGTGGGATACTGGTGCTCAGAAGTCTTTAATTGATCAATCTCTAGCTGAAGATTTGTTTGGTACTTTAGAGTTGGTTAAACATGGTATTGCTGGCATAAATTCTGTAACATTTGCCAAGCGAGCAGTAGTAAAAGTTGGTGTTATTGCTACTAACAAGAAAATTTTCAGCATCCCCATGTTAACATTTGAAAATCTGTCCATGGGGAAGAAAATAGTTAGGTGGAAAAAACTTAAGCAGAAATTCACACATTTGGAAGACTTGCCTTTGAAGGATTTGGATTATAGTAAAGTAAGGGTTTTACTTGGCTGTAATGCCGAGCATCTTTTTCTACCACCTTTAGCTTATCGCAAAGGAAAAATTGGAGAACCTCTGGCACTTCTCAGTAAATTGGGTTGGACTGTTAATGGTCCTTTAGAACAGACTGGAGATTTCATTTCTAAAGTCCGTGAAGTAATAGAAGAACATAACTGTTGTCAAAAACTTCAATCTTCTTTAGAAAAATACATGCAGGAAAGTAAAGATGCAGAAGGTTTTGGAAGTGCAGATCTGTCAGTCCTGGATATAGAATGCCTGAATTTCATGAAGTGCAACACTAAGTTGTTACACAATGAAAAAGCAGTACAAGTTAGTTATCCTTGGAAGAATCCAAATGGAATTCCTAAAAGTGACAATTACGAGGTTACCTTGAAAAGGCTGTACAGCTTTGAAAGGAGACTTCAACGGTTGCCACCTTGGTATCGTAAATTGTATGATGAGGGTGTAATACATGACTTGATGAACACTAAATTCATCAGGGAACTTGAAGGTACTGAATTAGATGATTTTAGAAAAACAGATAGGAAATTTTTCTTGCCTGCGTTTTTTGTCCAGCATCCAGAAAAGCTGGATAAAATGCGTAGAGTTTTAGATGGAGCAGCTGGTGACCCCAGTTTGAATGACCTTATGATGGGAGGTCCAAATTTGTTATCTAGGATCACAGACATTTACATCAGAGATCGCATTGGTGAAATTGCAGTGCGAGCAGATGTTGAACAGTTCTTTTCAAATGTTCGGGTCCCAGTTGACGACCAATACATGCAAGCCTTCATTCATAGGTTTGAAGGTGAAAACAGGATTAGAACATTTGTTAACAACAGGGTAGTCTTTGGACTCAGAGCTAGTCCTATGTTAGCAAATTATGCAATTCAGTTCGCAGCAGCAGAGGCTGATAAGCTTCCTAATTCCAAGTATAAAATAGAAGAATTAGTTAAAAATCAATTTTACGTGGATGATATGACAACTTCTTTCAATACTATTGAAGAAGCTCAAGTAGCAATTGAGGCAGTCATAGAAGGATTAGACCTTGGTGGGTTTCCACTCTCCAAGTTCATGTCATCACATCCTGAAGCTTTAAGTTTTCTAGCAGAAAACCTTAAAGAAGTCAAGCGTAAAGAGCGAGTTGTTAGTGAGATAACAGAACAATTTGTAAAAACATTAGGCCTAATTTGGTTAGTTGATTCAGATCAACTTACTTTTGCTGCTAGAGCTCTTGACAAACCAAAGTTAGTTGAGAGATTTGTGGATGTATTATCTGACATCATGTCAGTTTATGACCCTTTGGGTTTCATATGTCCCGTAATGCTAATTGCTAAGGAACTTCAGAGGAAGGCTTGGGCAGACGCTGGACAAACATACAAGGGGTTAGTAAGTAAAGAAACAATAGAAGCTTGGGAAAAATGGAAAGAAGAACTAAAGCTTTTAAAGAGTTTCAAGCTGGAAAGATGGTTTGGTACTCTTATTGGCCAAACTGCTCAGATCCTAGTTTTCACAGATGCATCAGAAAAGGCTTATGGCGCAGTTGCTTATTTTAGATTTAAAGATAAAATGGGCTGCTGGTCTGTGAGGTTGATTGGTAGCAGGATGGCATTGGCTCCATTGAACTTGAGAGCTACTATTCCTAGATTGGAGTTGGATGGTGTCTGTCTGGGTTTTACCCTAGCTGGTGCCATCTATGCTGCTGTAAAAAATAGATTGCTCATAGAAAGAGTAGCAGTGTATACAGACAGCACTGTTGTTTTGGGTCGTTACAGAAATAATGTTGCCAGATATACAATATATTTTGCAAATAGACTAAGTAAAATGAAATTGACGGCTCATGAATTTGAAAATAACAATGTTAAGTTTGAGTTTCTTCATTGTCCTGGAGAGAAGAACCCTGCAGACATGTTGTCCAGAGGTGTCAATGCTTCCACATTCCTTGAGTTATCAGAGTTCTGGCTAAAAGGACACAAGGACTTGTTAAATGAAGAAACAGGATGGCCTACACCTGCAGATTTCAGAGAGGTAGAATCAGACTTATCTCGTGAAGAGAAATTGAAACTAGGTTTAAAGGATGGTGGGTGTAAGGCAACACACTTAGTAGAAGTTTTACATGTAGAATGTGAAGACTTGAAAGAACTTGAGATTCCATCATTTTCTGCTACAGTGCTCAAAGAATGGGAAAGCTGTAAGGACAGCTTGTCATTGAAAGATGTTGAGTTGAAGCTTATCATAAATCAGCAGAAAAAGGAATTGAAAGAAGAATACTCAAAGTTGAAACATAAATTGAAACATGGAAATGATGATGTAGTTGTCTTAATGGTGACAAAGGGTTGGCTACGTGGAATTGCATTAGCAATGTGGAGACCCGAAAGGGCTGTACGGCTCTGGGGGCGCTTTCACAATGCTGACTTGAGCTTTGATGCAAAACATCCCTTAATTATTACAAATGAGGAAATAGGAAAAGGTATAATGTGGGATGCACACCTCAGAGTGGGGCATCAAGGCACAAAGACAACAAGAGCAGAAGCTCGCTCACAGTATCATGTCATGAAAGCTTCAAAGATTGCTGGAGACATTTCTGCTAGCTGTTTAGTCTGTAAAGCAGTTAGGCTAGAGAGGTTTGAAACTCCTTTAGCTCCATATCACAGAAATAGATTTACTGGCATTGCAATTTGGAATTCTGTAGCTCTAGACATGTTTGGCCCAATCTCTCTTAAAAATGGCACTAAACAGTGGGGATTAGTTTTAGTTTGCCTTAAAGTTAGAGCAGTTCATGTAGAAGTAATGCGTAATGCTACTGCTAACTCTTTCTTGCAAGCTTTTGTACGTTTCCTAGCTATCAGAAATGCTCAAGTACATGAAGTCTGGAGTGACAATGGAACCAACTTCATTGGTGGTTCTAGTGATTGGTTAGAATGGTATAAATCAAACAGAGATAAGGTAGATAAAGAATTCTATGGTGCTGGGCTGCACATAGAATTTAAAACTGTGCCAGTCAATCATCCACACTGGAATGGTGGGGCTGAAAGAATGGTACAAACTGTTAAGCGTTTGTTAACAAAACAAATGCTAGATACTGCACCTTCTTCAACAGAGGAGCTACTAACAATGTTCACACGAATTAATCTGTGTATAAATCTCAGGCCAATTGGCTTTGATGACAATGGGGCTCCTTTCTGTCCCCAAAATTTGTTATCTCCTACAAAAGGAATTAGTTTTGAACCAGGATCACCTCCTGGAGTATATTTTAAAGCAGTGCGACTTGCTGAACAATCTTTCTGGAACAAGTTTGCAGCAGAAGTTCTTAATGAACTTTCACAGTCTTATTGTCAAAAGAGCAATAAGCACATTAAAGAAGTAAAACTGACCATAAATCAAGCCGTTTTAATTAATTGGGTACCCAGGTCTGTTGCTGGCTGGGTATTTGGTAAAGTAGTGAAAATTCATCAGAGTGAAGACAAAGTCATTAGGCTTGTAACAGTAGAGCTTTCCAGTGGGAGAATTGAAACAATAGATGTAAAAAAGGTCATTCCTTTACCCACTGGAATCAGTACCAAAAATGCAGTAAAAATGATCCACAAACGATTTGGATGGGGATCATAGTTTTGTTTTATTTGTTTGCTTGCTTGGTCCTACTTAAGTTTAAAAATGACTATCTTTCCTGTTTACCTTCACTGGAGTATTTGTTTTGGTGCACTCACCTTAATTTTGTAAAGAATTTTTAGATTGTTCTTTGCAGTGCAAAACTGACTGTTTGCGGGTGGAGGTGGGTGCAAACAGTAAAAATGCATATCTTGTACAAGTGTTGCAAAGTTTATTGGTTTTAGCTTCTACCATTTAGTAGTGAATAAGAATGTTGCATATCTGTCACATTGGGTTTGTAAATTTTGTTTTGAACATTCATGTGATTAAAATGATGTGTTTTCTTATATATCTGCAGAAGAGTCAATAAAAAAAATGAGAGTGAAACAGTGGGAAAAAGAAGCCCGTGATGCAAAATTACAGCAATTTAAGGCTGGAATGTTGCAGAAACTTGGCAATTCAGACCCCTTGATGGACATTGTTGGCGATTCTTTCCTGAGGGGAATTGTCTTGAGCAACTGTTCCGCTTTCAAAAGACCTCCCATCAGGGAAACTCCGAAAAAGATGATGCCAAGCCGATTCAATCTTCGACAATTGTCCTTATCTGGATGGGCTCTTGGAGAGCATCCAGAATCTTTTGTGAGGTCCATTTATGAACATAAGGGGCAAATGGACCACTTCATGAAAAGGAAGGAGAGTGGTAGTGACGTTCAAATTGGCGAATGTATGCATGATATTTTTGGATACCGCAACACCGAAATTGTTGTGGTGATTGCGGGTATCAATGATATTTTGAATTTTTTTGGAGGATTTGGTCGAATGAATAATTACGAGAGACCAGTCCCAAATAAATCCAACCCACAAATTTCAGATATGTTGAATAAAATGTTAATTGGGTTGGAGCATTTAAGAACCAGTTACTCTAACAATCCATCAATTATTTGGATGGGGTTCAGTCCAATAGGAAATGATGCAAAAGGTAAAAATAATGATTACCATCAGAAGTTGCAGAAGAATTTTTCTAAGAAGTTGCAGCGATATATTATGCGTCGCAGTGTTCGTCCAGGCTGGCCTGAATGGCTATTTTACACGCCTTTGTTGTATAACGTAATGGTAATGAGGAAGGCAACCAATGATAATATACACTGGAAAACTGAAAGAGCTTTAGAATGGTTCCATCGCTTTGAGCAATTTATCATTGGTGATTTGGGCCTTTAATTTGTTTGTGTTCATTGCAAATCAGAATGAGTTGTGATGGCTAAATAGAATATTTTGGCGGAAGATTCTGAGTTTTAATTTTGAATTTGGGCCATGTGCTTGGGTGGGTCTGGGAAGGGCTGAACAGCTCTCCTCATCTTACTTTCTTTTATATATTTTTGCTTGCATGCACTCACTATACTTTTGTAAAGAATTTGCAGAATGTTCTTTGCAGTGCAAATATACTGTTTGCGGGTGGAGGTGGGTGCAAACAGTAAAAAAAAATTTTTTGTTTTGCCTTACATTAGCGAACGTTATCTGTTCTATATGAAGCATTCCTTGTTGAGAACGGGAGCAAATGTCTTGAGAAATGATATAGTTGTAGTTTGAAAAAAAAATGCTAAGACCTGCGATCTTGCAAGGCGGGTGTGTCATGAACACATGAAAAGAAACATATATTTTTATTTTTGCAAGATCACAGGGTTTATAATCATATGATAAATAATGCAGGTAATAACTGCACACAGAAGACAAAGTATACAAAATAAGTAAGTTATATAAAAACTGCAACAGAAAAGTCAGATAACACTGGTTTAGGCAATTATTACGTAACTTTCATATTTTTATTCATAACTCAAAAAATAGTTGTTCAAATTGACTAAAAATTTGATAGATTATAGAACACATGTAGGAGCACCTTCGCTGAAGTTTTCATGCTTCGGTTTTGTGTTTTTAGGAAATGGGAACGTTTTTAAAAAGTGTAAAAATCGCGCCACGTTACATAAGACTCTATGGAAATCCGCGAAAAAAACTTTAAAATTCTGCCAAAAATTGAATTTTTAAGTTACAAAATTCTACTTAGTCTCAAAAGATGCGGAATTGCATTACCTGTAAAATGAGCATTTTTGTCAAATTTTAGCATGAGTAAAAAGCTTCGAAATGCAAAAAATGTTAAATTTGTTGGAAGCGACATCTGTTCAAGTGCACCATAAACTGCGCAATTTTGAACGGATTTTCAGGTGCGCACGTGGGCAGCTGCATTCGTCTGCGCCAATCAATCAATGGGTGCACTCTCCCTAAAATTAGCAATTTTCACTAAATTGAAAATAACTTTGTAAATAATGAAAATAATTTCTCGAAACTTTTTGGACTTACTCTTTTGACATTTTTGACATATTTTTATGACATTCAAATAAGAATTCTGACATATTATTTTAGGCTCCAGTGAGACTTGGGGAATGGCCACCCATCCACGTAGAGGTTGCAATTTTTGAGGGGATGGGTGTGCAGAATCCTCACTGGGAGCCTCAGAAGGTTTTTGGAGTGTGAACTGTGCACATCTGTGTGACTGTTAGTGAAATTTTTGCACTTGGGTGCTGAGTTTCATTTTTTCCAAGTGTCCGCGTGCACTTGTTCGCCCTCAGGGGATATTCGCGTATGGTAATTTAGAATTGGCTTAAGCCATTTTTAATTACAATTTTTCACTTTTTATCTGTACTTAGGCAGTTTTGAGTGAACTTTGTGGTGTTCTAAACCGCAGAGGCCTAGAATCGAAGTGCACCCAGAATCGCGATCTGGGATTGTAGGTTTGGTTTGTGGCCTTTTGCCAAAGATCTACACAAATTTTATTTAAAACATCCAACGTCTTTTAGTGCATTTTTTCTAGTCACGCAGCGTTACGAAGCACTGCTCAGTTGCTTGCATTCACATTGAAGGTGTGAGTGCAATACTGAGGTGTGTTTCTAAACATAAGACGTCGCTGTCAAGTGCCCTAAAAGTTCTCTTGTCCTACGTTTTTCGCGTTTTCAATTGTTGATGGTTTTCTAGGCCGTCTTTTGTGGGTCCCGCACTCTTGATTGTATTTAAGTGTAGCAGAAGGCCTTGTGACTTTCTGCCTCTTGCCCGGGCTACTAGATCTTATCCGTTTGCCGTGTCCTTTCACTTAAGTGTTTCCCGCAAACTTATTTTGTCGGGGAACATTACTAGTGAACACAGGGCAAACGCTTATAAGTCGTAGTTTTAACGGACCAGCGTAGATCTACATTTATCTTAGATTAAGATTGTGGGGACTAACAGGAAGGGCTTGGGTTAGCCTCATCCTTAAATTGTTTACATTCCTATACAGAGTTTGATTGATTATTAAGCTGTAAGTTTAACATTAAGGTATTCTCAACAAAACTTGCCATTTTTGTGCCACTGCCAAGGATCACTGGGATTCTTGCAGTCGTCGTCATTAGTGGGGGTCTACTTGATCTAGCTTTTTGTTATAATTGCCCTTGGTTTTCAATCTTACTCCCTAAATATTTCTTTCGCTATCTGTGGGTAGGACAGCTGCAAGCGAGCAGCTCTACTGCTTGTTCCAAGATCCCCCCTCAATCTTTTTTGAAAACCTGAAAGGAACGCCAAACAATTGCGAGGTGCTTCCGTAAGTCCAAGAAAGAGCTTGGCCAAGGCAGTCTTCAACTGCTTTGTAGGTTTTTAAGAGCTAAGAAAGCTCCATCCTTTGCGTTAAGCCATCTGCTTGATGTAAAGAACGTTTGATTATTCTTTGCTAAGAAGGGCGTTAGCACGCCAAGTGCATCTTAGCAAATTTGACAAAAGCAAGTTTTAATCTTGAAAACTTGAATTTGACTGTCATTTTAATTTTGATATTGACTTTACGTTAAAAGACTTAGTGTTATTTTTACTTGAGAAGAAACGTTAACGTTATTTTAGCGTTCCATTTGCAGTTATCATTTTGTTTCTGTTTGTTGAGCAAAGCATTTGCGGGTGGAAGGCGGGCCAATAACGTTAAACGTTAATATCGTTGAACTGATTAAATAATTAGAATCTGAATCTTGTAATGTTTTTAAGTTGAAAAAGAGAAAGCTTGTGTTCAATTTACAAGGTTTGTGCACTAATTATTCCTTTGACTTTTTATTCTCAAACTTTCAATTTCCAAGCACCAATAAGGTTCTTGGATTCTTCTGTTTTAACTTACTTACCATTGGTTCTTAATTGAGTACTCAATAGTGCTCAATAGATTCTTTGTTCTAAAAACTTTTAGTTTTACAATTGTTTGCCTGATTTAAGCTTTTGCTAGCTCAATCTGCTCACATAACGTTTTCAACCGATATTGTTAATTTAACATTACGTTAGTGAAAGTTTCAGTGAAATGCAAACTTAATTGACTGAAATCAACTTGGTTTTGCTTTGAAGAGTTGAACAACCCTTCAAAGCATATTGTGGTTTCTTGTTAGTTCTTTAAAGAATAAAATTGCTTGGTTGCGTGTTCATTCTTTCACTACGTTAGCGTTCTTTTATCAACTGTTGCACTCTTGGTGCTATTCTTTCTTTGAACGTTTGCCCACTTGGCGCTGAACAGCTCCTCTGTGGAATAATAGTTCAAAATTGCATTCTTGCTCTCTGCTTTGTCTTTTACTTTTAAAAGATTAAAACGTTGACTTTAACGTAAGTAATTCTGAAGCACTAACTTGAAGATTGAGTTAGGCCAGGAATTTACGGAAAGGGGCTTTGCGTTAAAGTAAATACATTTCATTTATTCAAACTTGAATTGGTGAAGAGTGTTTTTATATATTAAGATTAACGCTCAAGAAAAAAACTTAGGTTCTTGATCTAAGGGGCTGGGTTCTCTATTTGAGGGTAGGAGCGTTAATTGTTTTAACTGGTTGCAGGAGATTGTCCTGGGAAGTAAGACCTGAAGGTGTCATTGACACAAAGATTGGCTGTTTGTTTCTGAGGCTCTTGTTTTAAATCTGAGTAGTGGGAAAGTTTGCTAGCATTGTCTGCAAGCTGAAATTTGTTAAGGCATTTTGTGGCGTCTGTAGTGTTTTTACGCTGCAACCCATCTTGATCCTTAACAGCCCATTGGTTTGTGCTTTCTGAGGTTTAGCGGTGTTTCACCGTGCGCTAACAGGAACGCAACCTATTGTGGTTTTGCTCTTTGCTGCAGAGTCCAGTGTTAGAGCTGGTTCTGTGCAAGACAACTGCAATATTGATCTGGTGCTTCTTTGAGGCAGCTTAGTGTTTTGCTGAGTGTCTAGAGAACACAGATCCCTACTCGGTTTACTGTCTGGTGCCTCTGAACAGACAAGCCTGTGCATTTTCCAGGCAACCCTGACTTCTTCTTGCCTCTGGCAGAACTTTGCGCTCTTCACGCCTATTTAGTATTCCTTTACAACTTAAATCAAGAACAGAACTGTTATCCATTTTAATTAATATATTAAAAACAAACACTTTAGCACTCTCTGCTAATTCACTACTTTGAAACTGACTTTAACGTTAACGAGTGTCTTGGAGCTAATAGAGGCTAGTGTCTAATACCATTAAAAAAACTCCAGTGACCTAAAATTACTACAACGTACCTTTCTTCTGAGGCACCCGCAGGACCCCTTGCCGTATAGTTCTGTCTGTTCTTAGTCTTTGAGTTTTGTTTACGCCTAGGAGTATAGTTCATAAATCGGAGGGAGGTTTTTATACGGAAACCTGCTGTTGGCAAATTTAATTAGTAAACGCTGATAAACTTAAAGGGTAAGCACTACAGTATCAGCTGAAATATTGAAGGAGACTTTTTTTTATCCTCGAGCGTGAATTTTTGAAGCAAGTATAATACAAATGGGAATAAATTTAGGAACCACATTCAGCCAGGCCATAATAATTTCAAGAAACGTTCGCTTCTGGAAGATCTCCTAAATATTACGTCTGCAAGTTATTCAGGCTTAATTGTCGTCAACCAATCATTTCTCACTGATACAGATCAGAATGAAAAATTATTTCCCCGCCTGACCTGAGGTCTTTTGCTAGAGATATCTTGATTTCATCTGAATCGTCTCAATATAACGGTCCACCACATGCTTTTAAATTTCTCCAGGACGCAGAAAAAAAAATGGAGAGCATAACCTATTCCAAATTCAAGGACTCCGCAATTTTATTCAATTTATTCCCAATCGCCTAAACAAATAAGAACTCTGTTAAGTTATACGATGTAATTTTAGATACAATTAATTAAATATCTCTCAATTGGCAACATTATTTTTATTTTACTTGGGGCAATTAGAAATTATCATTTTCAAGCTTCATTATACCGGAAAAAAAAGTTTTCGACACTTTCTGAGAATCAAAACGATAGGTTTAGCAAGAATCAATGGGGATATAAAATCATAAAATACGGTATTTAAAAATTCAAAGCAGATCAAAGGCCAGTTTATGAACAGAACTTCAAAATGTTCCCCAATATATTTTTCAAATATACATTTCAATGTTCCCCACATATTTTGAAAAAATTTCAACTGAACACAAAATTATAGCAAAACTTATGTCGACGTTAAAAATTAACGCTTTACTTCAAACGCCATATTTGCCAATACGCCAAAAAACGCCGTTATTTATTTTCACGATAAAAACAGCAGTCGTTGAATATGCGAAGGCATTCCAAATATTTTTAGCATCATTAATTTTCATGCACTTGAACCGTCTATTTATTGCTTAAACAAAAGGCGTTATTTTGTGCTAATATTTTTATTTTGCACAGATATCAAATAATTCTAGATGATACACCTCAGTAAAAAGTAAATCTCAATTAATCGAACGAATTTTGCAGAAATACTTCTAAAGCAATAATTCCCACGCATCCATTTCCTTAATAGTTCGAGCTTCGAACCAAATTTATTCGATTTAATTTATTTTTTTCAATTGAACCGCTCATCAACTGCAGATGGAATATTGGCAAATAATACAGTACAGATGTCCACATTTGGAATCTGGAGTGATGAGGAGAATTTAATGACTATTCTTTTTTTTCTTTTTTTTGAGTGCGTTCAGGTCGTGTGCAAACGTGATGTTGCTTCGAAACACGAGCAACAAGACAAAAGAAACAGGACAATAAATAACCGCGTTCGTAAATAACACGACTTGCCCATGACCCAAATATTGCTTCAGCATGACCCATCGTTTCGACCAAGTGCCTTCTTCTTCTTCTTATTCTTCGCCGAATAAATAGACCTTCACTCGAGAAAAGCGATGTTTTCCCATCCTCGAGAATGAAGACTTCGCTCCGAGTGGGACTTGAATGAAAATTACTTCAAGGAATTCTGATTCTGGTGGTCATTTTTTGGATTAAACTCATTACTTCAGCAACCTAGTTTAAAATACGCAGTGAATCATCCACTGGTTGAGGATATACGTATGGATAAACCAGTGTTTAAAAAAAAGGCAGTGAATTGTTATGATTATCACATGAATGATCAGCTTGAGGATTTCAAGTGTCATGACTCGGTTATATGGTCAAAAAAGTCGTTTGGGTCATTGAAACTATTATTCAAAATATTATAATTTTTTCCCGACACTTTCTTCGAAAAGCTATGAATGCATGTTCGTATAAAGCTTATGACAACAGGAAGAATAAGAACATTTTAACGTTAGTTTTGCTAGCGATTCAGATTTTTGAAATTTTTCCTTTTTCAGAAGAAATTCCAGTCTCCGTTTCTGAAAAATTTCGTCGTATTTTTTCGGCGATATACTTTTGAAGAATAGGGCAATTACAATTATTTAATCCTTGTATTACGAGTAACTTGAAGTTCGGGACTTTGAAAATGTGGGTCAAGGAATGCTGGAGTTTGATTTTTTTTTTCGTGGAAATGTTCTGACTTTGACTTTCAGTCCCGACGTTTTTTCTTCGCCCCAGGAAATTAAGTTGATTGGGCAATGAATGTTCCAAAAGCAAGTTGACGTGGGAACTCATGAATCCCTATACAGTTATTCAGTCGAGGAAATATTGCGTGACCAAGTTGAACAAGATTTCTGCATTTTTTAAAATTATTTAATTAATGAAACGGAAAATCATGCAGTCAATCCAGTTGAGTCTTATTCTTTCGATGTTAAAATTGAATCCGACCTCCACTTTGTCGTAAATGCAATTTTATCGAAATTCCAACATAATCATGTGAGTCGCACTAGAATATTTTAAAGCTCGTCTTATTTAAAAAAAAAACCCGAGAGGATGAATACGTTTTCCTTCTGTTTCAAATTTTGAAGAAAAAATATTGTAAATGTCAAATGAACAAATATATAGTCATAATATATAAACTTTCGGTTTAAATTCTCCTTTACTTCGCTTTTGAATCTACATTCGCTGTTCAGCAGGAACAAAAGTTGCCAAACAAAATCTCACAAGAAAAAGTACAATATTGTACACCTCTCAAAGTTTCTCCTTGTCCTTCAGTTATCGTGCAAAAAACGTTGCAATTTTTATTCATACAGATTTGGAAGGATCCTTCATCTCGTACGGGAATCGTGGGTTAACTCGTTATCAAGAAAATGGGTACAAATAATGCTCAAGCTCTATAATAGAGCCAAAGTATACAAGGGTTGTTTCATACGTTTTGAGACTTTTTGAAATAGATCCAACGGAGTTGCAAAAATTCTTAAGAACAATTTTACTCGCATATAGCCACATCATTTGGTAACAACTTCAGCGCTGTTCAACTCACTCTCCGCCAATTTTAATGATTCATTTTTTTAATGCAACGATCAAAACAGTGCGTATATTACGGCTATCCTCCTGCTCATATGATACAGTAATAATAACGAGGATTTACAATTCATAAAAAAAAAATTTCAAGGGGTGAAAATTCTTGTAATTTCAATTTTCGCGCGCGATCCAACGCCTATTTTTTTTTTTTGCCAGACTCTATTATTTAGACTTTTTTTTTCTTGGAATCGAGGATGTTTTTCTCTCTCTATCTCTTTCTCTTCAGTTTGCAACCCACTCATATGTGTCCTCGCATCGCTGCAGGTCAGAAATAACAGCCCTTCGCCGGTCATCTCGCGAGGGCACCAATGAGAAAGCGCAGCTGACTTATTGGGTCATTGCGACAGACGCATCCGGAGGCTCGCAGCATTATTATCGCTGCAACGGCTTCACAAAACGCGTTTGGCAACATTCTTTTTTCCATGAAACACACTCTGAAGAAAGAGAGAGAGAGAGGGAAACTCGAGGATAAAGAGAGAATTAAAATAAACTCAAGCAAATTTAGCAGGTGGACTAGCTCTCTCTCTCTCTCTCCACAATGATCTTTTCTACAGCCATTTTATCTATATAGAACAATTTTATTTACGGCGGTTATATAACATTCCATCCCCTTGTTTTAGAAGTTTTCTACGCACAACGAAAATCTCTCTACGACGAAAATTTTTTTTGGTCCCTAATATTGCATATTTTGTTTCAGAAATGGGTCCTACCTGTAATAAAAAGGCAGATCCTATCCGTGATTTTATTTCAATGGAGGGGACCATGAATTGAAGTTATATAATAATAACAGTATTGGTTCGAACGTTTGAAAAAATTCGAAGTATTGTAAAAAAAATGTAAAGCAAACTTTTGTCAAGAATGCCCATCAGTGAACTTCATTGAACAGTTTTCTATAATTTGAGAGGTGGGGGAAAACAAACTATATTATGGAGGAGATTAATTTTTCGTAGCTTGAGTCTACCAAGGAACAAAACGCGAATGTGCGAGTCAAAATATGTATGCAGACGTGCAAAAATTTTTCCAGACTCTTCGAATGCAATAAAAAAATGTTTTTTGCACGACTGAAAGTCTAGCACTGCCGGCAGTCTGCCATAGATTTTTGCATTGTTTGTATTATAAAATACTGCTCCGAATAACAAACTGCGTGATGAATGCTGCTTATCGTTTTTCAAAAAAAAATATTTCTACGTGAAGGATATATACAGCAGCAGATTGTTTTCATGATAATTGTTTTGTGTACACCCTTCATATTGTGTGTTTCTATGTCCCGATTTTCAACTTCAAGCACGACATTTAGTCATCAAAGTAATTTCGAGATTTGACACACGCGCAAATGAACCAGCAAATAATTTATTTCAAGAAATCATCAAAAGAACGATTCAAAACGAAGTTTTAAATTTTTCTCTTCGTATTCTCTGGATCGGAAAATTGATCGGACAAGTAATCCTATTAATAAATAAGTATTCTTTTTAATCTTTGCTTCCAATAAGTTAGAAAAAGTTTCTTGGGTCGCAAATTATTATTCGTCCATCTATTTCAATCTTTATCGCATGCAGTTAATTTATGCCATCGCAAAAGATTTTCCCCAGCAGCAATTGCATATAAAACTTGACTGATCCAAGAAATTAGTCAACCCTTCTGATATTTTGACTCTTCTAATGATGATACGCGTACTATAAGCATTCCACTAGCAATTGTTCTCAGTTTAATTCGAGAATTAAATAACGAAGCAAATTCTTTCGACACTTTGAATTCACTTGAACCGTTCAACAGCACTCATCGAGTCTCTTCATTTTCCGACGCGAATTTAATTCTCGCGAGCGAAAAAATAAAAACAAAAATAAATATTTTATACACGCAACCATAAAGTCAAAAATATTTTTTATTATTATTAGAAACATATAAGTAGGCAACTGCATAGGATGAGTATACTGTATATGCAGATGTGCTCGTGCCGGCAACACGTTGGCAACTGAAGTAGACGTGGAATCATATCTGGGGAGGGGAAACAAAGCTTGAAGCAGAACAAAGTGCAAGACCCAACGTGGCTGGAAGAAGCCTGTATATATGTAAGATACGTATATACAGCGTGGACCAGCTGAAAAGGAATGCAGAAGTTGCACCATCTTTTCCCCAATGGGCCCCCCCTGGCAATCCTTGTATGAAAGACACCCAAGTGTTGCATCGCCTGCAAGTGTTTATAGATTGATTTCACAGGTGTCGCTCACTGAACGTCAAAAAATTGTAACCAACACATCTCTTCTCATCAGTCAAAAAATGATCAATTAGTGATGCTGATGGGGTCTCCCATGATGAAGACAATGAAGTATTTGGTACAGAATATAAAGAATACATGAAAATTGAAAGTATTTTTATAAAACTGAATTTCAATGAAATTTCTACGATAGAAAAAAATTTAAATCTTGGACCGTAAGATATATGCAAAGGATTTCTACCTCAGTCATCAATCGCTCTTCATTGCCTATTCAATTACATCGCAGTAATTGCAAAGCATGACTTGTGATTTTTCTGTTGAATTTTGTTCTCGTCAGCTTGAAGATTCACTTGACTCCTGACCTGATGTGCAAGTATATAGTAATTCTGCTTTGGTAAACATTTCAGAGGATCTTGAATTCCTGATCACCAATTTTAATCGCATAACAGCGGTGGACAAGATGATGATGGGCAACTGCCACAGGCACTCTGATTGTGCGGAATTTTTTGTATAACTCTGGCGGCAGAGTCTAATTCCCTGAGAAGGGACAAATAGATCAAGTTCTCAAAAATTGGTGCATCTGGGGATGCACCCGGGACTGTAAATTAATCCCCTTGGTGGGGTAACAGGCGGGATAAATTAACTTGGAGAAATCGGTGTGCTGACAGCGCCAACAATATCTTAACCCCCGCCACCCAAGAAAATTAACCCCTCTCCCTCAACTTCTGACTAAAGGAGAACAACCCCCAGTACCGGGACAAACAATCGCCAAAGACGGCATTTTTTCTTTATCAGCAGGGGGACATTGAATCCTCCCTTCCTTGAAAAACCGGGGTCATTTAACCCCTCCAAAAAATTACAGAAGCTCAACCAGCTGCTGGCGACGCGCTCCAAACATCGTATCTTCTTTCCGTCTAAAAACAATTTGTCTTCAAAACCCAGACTTTTCCAAGCTGTCAAGAACTACTAAAGTACCAGTAAAGTTCAAATTACTTTTACAAGCTTGCTTTCCTCTCAATAATATTTTAAACGAGCCTGCAAAACACCAGGTCCCCAGGAAAACATACTCAGACTTGTAAAAATCAGCAAATTGTAAAAGCCACCTGGTCTTTTGAAAAATCATTGCCAATGTGTGTGTAATATACAAATTGAAAAACACCAGCACCTGGTGTTTTTTGTTACCCAACTTCTGGGATTCCCTGAAGATATTACCCAACCCCTCCCTGTTGTTTTTCAAGCTTAAAAACCCCTGATTCTGGTGCTGGCAACACAGTCCAATTTTTGCCGTCATATTGTTGTGTTGCGTTGTGCTCTTTTGTATTTGTTGAAAAAACTTACCAAGTCTGCAAATTCTGTTGTGCATTTTTTGCTAAAACTGTTGTTCATATTCCTAAGTCTTTTGTGAATATCTATTCTTGTATTTGTGTTCCTATTACCTAACTGTTAACAAAGGCTTGCGCTTGTTGGGGAGAAAAATCCCTGGTCGGTTCGCGCACCGGCCAATTGTTGTGTTTCATTTTTTCCATTTCTTATCCAATTTCCAAAACAACTTTTCACAACTTCTTACATTTATAAAGTCAGTCAATTATCCTCTAGCAACTTTTCAGGTGTAAAGCAAACAATTTTGAGCAAGGTGTACGGCTTGAATATTCTTACTAATCTCTTCTGATTAAAACCGTACACTGATGTTTGATGGGGCCTACACCAGTTTTGCATTCCTTAAATCAATAATCAAAATTTTCAAATTACTCTATCTCAAACCTGGTCCAGGAATAAGACCTGTTGATGTTTTCTCTAGAAAATCATTCCACTTTTTTGCATTTACACATAGTTATTGACATTCGACGGGATGAATTAAAGAATATTTCTCCCAAGGGCAAGTTCTTTTTTTTTTAGGGTAAGTTCTTTAAAATCATGACAAAGACATTATCATAGTCTAGCTCTAAATATGAAACAAAAAATCTCTGAAATTTATTTTATTTTAATTACTGTACAACCAAGTCAGAATTAAAATATTCATGATTCAAATTTTGAAATTGTATTCCAAATTCCTGCTGCCTTATTTGCGCTAAATAATTAATTTTTTGTTTTTAACCTGACTTTTGTCCTCAAGCTTCAATTGAAGATGGAACATAAAACTGTACGTGGAAAATCTCGTTGCAATGAAATTTCTGGGACACGAATATAAATAATATATCATGATGAAAAATTCTGTGTAACAAAGATTATCACAGAAAATTAAAATGTTCTTGATGCAGTATACAAGAGATCAATTTCTTTGGAACAGAGTTTCTTCATTATAAACCAATATCAATTAGCAAAAATTGATGCTCTCAGCAGAATACAGTATAGCTAACAAATGTCACACGCAAATTAAGAAAAAAACAACCTTATTGGTTTGAAAATCCTCAACCTATCTGACTAAGTAATTAATGAGCATTTTTGACTGACCATGAAGTGAGTACAGTATATTAAGCATTTATTCACAAATGGTCACTTCAGCGGCAAGAGAAAAAAGTGGTGTAAACTAAAAATTGCATCAGAAAAAATCAAATACAGTACATAATGTATGTCTATATATAAACAGTACTGTACTACAAAATAATCGAAATTTTTTGTTGTGAACCCTGAAAATTCATAATTAAGCAGAGTTTGTTACAATATATTTACAGCAGTGTTTCTCCTGGGACCTTCAAAATTGTCTTGTGATGAATAATTTGCTGCAACGGTATTCGCAATAATGAAACAGGGCTGAACTGTGCTCTGAATAAATTGTTCAAACATCCCACCCTACCTGAACCCGGTAATGGTAAATGCTCTGTGCTCTAAGCCATTGAGATCAGCTGCTTTAATCTTGGATGTAACGGCGTTAGAGAGCCTTGCATCAAATCCGTTCAGAGGTGCGACGAAACCGGTTTTATGTAGAAGGTTCTCGTTCATTGTACAACCGCTTTCTAGTGTGAGCGAATTCTGTATCTTGGTACATACATGTAAATATGAGTGGTACTGGGAGTGATGGCTATCTGATACGCGTCCGGTGATTTCTGTAAGGTCTTCTGCGGCTTACTGACCGTTTTGCCCCCACCCGTTACACAAATCAAGTTTTCGTCACGATGGTGAGGGATGAACGATTGTATTCAGCGGATGGATTGAAAATCGCGACGGAGATCATGTTCAGTTTCTAGGTAAACGGGTGAGAAAGAACCAGCTTGCCTTAGCCGTCCAAGATACGAATGGTCGGGCTACCAAGTTTGTTCAACTTCAAAATAATGTCATGACGTAAGAGAGAAACGAACCTAATTCTTGGATGCTTAGGGACTTTAACCAGTCCGAAACCATCACGTTCGATATGAATACATCTTGATGATACTGTGGTACGTACCAAGTCAAGCTAAAGCCATGCATTCTCAAATATTTACTTCTGGCAATGTATGAGCTTCCGACGAAAAACCGATCGAAAATAGCTGTAAATTTCGTGCTTTAAGAAAGTGATTTTCAAGTTGATTGATGATAAATCTACGAAAGTTTCTAGGCTCCTCTCACGCCATCTTGTGAGATTCACTTCGGAGAAAATTCTTAAAAATGATGATTAACGAAGAGGCATACCTATGGCATAGGTAATTTGTTTTGCGATTTTTTCATGGTTCGAGAATGCTTCCATCTTTGAAATTTGCTATAAGATGAAGTGAAATGCTAAAATCACCTGTATAAGCGTTTTGGCTCACGAAAATTGTACAAACCTCCTGCGTGCTTGAAATTGTGCTAGTTCACAAGCCCGCAAACTGCTTAAAGTGTCGCATTCCTCTAGTCCGTGTGAATCGTCGACACTTTCCTCGTCGTGTGTGTTCCACCAAATGCCGTCGATTGTCTGACGTCGGCCAGTTTTATACGCGATTCCGACGCCGCTAAATTCATTCGCCATATTTGAACAGGCGTTGATCTAAATTAATACGTCATTTCGAAACGTTAATGGTTGCTATCACGAACACACGCTTCTTATCACTTGCGCACTGTCCGCGCAGATTTTAGTTCACCGCAAACTCGCTTCTGTACTTCACTTGAACTCTGATGGAGACTTATCGAATGTTGTCTTACAATGCGCATCACAAAGCGTTTCAAGGCTACCGGAACGATGACAAGTCGTTCATCATGTTGGACGACGCTCTTCTGTCCTATTTCAGAAATGCAGTGTCACTCATGATCCGCCGTGACTATTGTTCTCGCATCTTCGTCTTCGAAAGATGTCTGCGAACTACAGGTATTCTCTTTTTTTCGTAACATTAAATGCGCGTCTTTCGTGGAATGTCATCTACCACGAGTTCGCCAGGCTCCGAAACCATTTTTTCGTGCATTGGAGCAAAACGCAGTTCTTGTCCACGATTCTGAATGTGCATCAACCTTGGCTACTTCTCGGTTACACCATAGCGCACAATTTCTTATGACAGTTATGAAATATTGTAGAAGGTAGACGGTAGCGTGGCCTGAATACAGATGAAGTCTCAGATGCCAAGGAACAAAGCCTTCTTTACTATTTTATTCGATGTACAATGGGGAGATTGCGATCATATCATGAACCAAAAATAAAGTGAAAGGCATAGCGTCACACCCAGAAAATATTTTTCTAAATCTTCCACAGGTTTCTGAACGTTTGAAAGAATCAATTTAGAAATCCTTCCATGAAGATGGCACAGGAAATTATAGCGAACGAAGTGAAGACCTTGATGAGTATGATAAAACTGACATGCCTTCAAATTAGGTATTGACGAGCGTCTCGAATACAGAAGTGAACAAGTGAAAGTTCAATTGATTCAGTCGCACGAAAAAGTTGAGATAAAAAATGGGTTAGATGAAAGCGAGATCAGACTCACCTAAAACTCTGCACTTTGAGTTGCAGTGCGCTTCCTTTGGATCGTCGTCTGGCTCCAATCCCGGTCGGACCTACGTCCATCTTGGAAAGGATTTGAGCCAGAGTAAGCTTGTCCTCGTTCATGTTTCACGCTTTTTCAAATACTATTTGACCGAAGCTCACAAATGTTCGCATATCTGCTGCATGTTCGAGTCCGATTCCGAGTGAACTGACCGGCGTTCCAAGCTGCGCTTCCCTACCTAATGCACTGTCAGAGAAAAAATTCCACGAGCGTGGCTTCGCCTCCCACGCGACCGTGCGTATAGTACTCGTGAACACCAGTGGCTACCGATCAGATCGTGCCCGTGTGTTCAAAAGCTGTGATAAATGACTCTACAGTACCTTTCCAGTAAGAGGACGCGAAGGAGTGTAAAAGAAAAATGCCAGAATGACGTGTGCTGCGGTGTTGAAGCCTCCTTTCTACCAGTGCATCCGAACCAGAGGTTCTTTCCGGTCCACGACTGTTAAAAGTGTTTGGAATTGCTTTTTAGAATAATGACTGAATGGAAGCTTTGTTTGTGTGCATTTTCCTGTTGGAACGAAGTTCTAGGAGACTTATCGAATGTTGTCTTACAATGCGCATCACAAAGCGTTTCAAGGCTACCGGAACGATGACAAGTCGTTCATCATGTTGGACGACGCTCTTCTGTCCTATTTCAGAAATGCAGTGTCACTCGTACCAGTGCATCCGAACCAGAGGTTCTTTCCGGTCCACGACTGTTAAAAGTGTTTGGAATTGCTTTTTAGAATAATGACTGAATGGAAGCTTTGTTTGTGTGCATTTTCCTGTTGGAACGAAGTTCTTTTGAGGATGACGGGACAAAAGCACCCTGTGCAAAAAATACTCCACAAGATTCTGGATTTCGTCTCTCCTGTTACCGTTTTATGAAAGGCATAATTTCGGAAGCAGATTGAACCGAACAGAAGTTTCAGAAATGTTGTGCTTGGCTTCCGCTTTAGACAATTTTCTACATTTTTTATAAAAGTTCGGAAGAAAATTCATATTATTTACCTTGGAGCGGAAACGGACCTTTAGGAAGTAAAAATTCGTCTTTCTTTTTTTCTGATTCAGTGGGTCAGAAATCTCCTGACAGGTACCGAAAATGTAACAGTGGGTCATCAATGATTTTTCTCTGGGTGCTTTCTGTCTGAGTCCTTTTCTTTCGAGATGTAAATGCGTATTCTGACCCGGAAGGGCATGTGATGAGTTTTTTGTTTTTGTTTTTTGAGTGCATTGTTCGTTTTGGCTGATAATTGGGCGCCGTTTGAGCGGTGATCGCTGCTATTGTTGCGCAGGCGTTGCCTGTTCATTTCTTTTCTTCACTTCTTCTGCGGAGAAGATTTTTCTCTCTTCTGGATAGAGATTCTCTTGATCGTTGTGATCTCGATGAACTTTGTGTGTGCCTGTGTGTGCAATCGCGGAATCGTGCCCAGCACGGAAATCTCATCATGCGCTGCGCGGGATAATGTGCTGGATTGTGTAAATGTTCCGCCTGCGTCGGCGGGTTATTGTGCTTGGTTGTATTTTGCCTTTTTTATTTTACCCCTGAATTTCCAGTCATTATTGCAAATACGCCGCAGGAATTTCATTGCGCTGCGTTATGTTTAATGCAGTCGGATGAAATTTGTTTCGTTTGACGCATGCCGAAAGAAAATACAGTACCCCAAAGAAATGGTCCTAGAAAGAGATCTTAACAAGGAAAAGCTTCCAAGAAATACTGTGACAGCTTATGTCGAGATATTTTTTTCCCGGAGGAAAGGTTTGATCCCTTAAAGCGAGGAGGAATTTGGAAGTTTATTGATACAATTCTTTTCGAATCGAAAATGCTGTGGATGTGAGATCGATTTGCGATCCAAAACTCGTGGTTGGTTCCGTATTTCCTTAGTCTGTAAATCTTCCTCGTGTGTGAGCTTGTTTATTCAAGTACTGTATTGTACTTTCAGAACCGTGTAATACAGTACTTGAGAAACTTTCCGACAGAGAAACACATTTTATCCAGGAATAATTATTTGTCTCAGATCCTTCTCTGTCATTTTGTCTGAATACTTCTTACTACGAGTGGTAACCATTGCGAGAGAGGTTAATTCTGGTTTCAAGATTGTAATATTTAATTGTCCGGCTATATTTTTGAGATAGAGGCTGAACTTGTATCAAGTAAACAACGACGAAACGCCAAATTGACTTCGGAAAGAGAATCCCGAATATATGTATGCAATGTAACGTGTCCATTTTGAAAATAGAATCGGGGTTTGCGTGAAGTAAGAAAAGCAGACAGGAAACAGAACATCGTTTTTTTCATATTCGCTTTTTTCACTTCCGCCTTTTGTTGAACCCACAGATCTTCCAATATGGCTTCGGATAAAATTCGATTCTTGCATTATGTACTGAAAGTTGGAAATCGGCGGAAGGTTATAGAGAAGCTCCGCGATCAGTTAAAGATGACTGTATTGCGTCACGAAGAATTTGCGTCCGGGTGCGAGGCAACCTGCAATGGGTGAGTTATTTCTCTTGTCAGATATTTAATCAATGCATTTTTCTTCATTTGAATGCATTTTTACTTCGCTTTCAATCCATCTTTGCTGTAGTGAAGAAATTTCCGCGAAGATTGGGCTAATCGATTGAAGTTTTACTGTTCTATCATTCTAGTGTATAAGATGGCAATGACGTAATCATTTCAGGATGAAGGAAATTGCTGAAAAAATGCTGGTTTAGTGCGAAACTCTTCGTGGATAATTATTTCAGCTTCGGAGTCCTGATGAATGGCATTATCAGTCCTCATGTGTTTGTCTCGGTCAAGAAAAAAAGTTTCAAAAATCTATTATCAAGTGAAGAATTTTGCTGAACACGTTTCTAGGCATGAGATGTGCTGTGTAAGATTAACTCTGGTCTTGTTCATGATCATGGTTCACGAGAAAGCTGAGGAATCGAAAATTCGCTGTGCAGATTCAAATGTTTCATGTTTTCTGGATAATGTAACATACATTTTTCTCAGAACATTACAATTTGTCATGCAGCACTGTACAGCAAATGCTGAATTTTTTCAGGATCCATTAATTTATTTCAGCTAACAGCATTACATAACGTTCGATGCAGGAATAAATGAATGAAGTAAAATAATCAATGCCACGAAGACCTGGAGAGGCTGTAGTAAAAGATGAGAGAAGACCAAAATTACTAGGAAAAAGGAACGATAACAAAAGGAAAGCGAAATACCCTTGTATGCATTTACAAACGAGATTAAGGAAGATGCAGAAGTACAGTATTACTGTTTCTGATCTAGGAAGGCTTTAATGTAAGACCACTATTTTGGCGCTTGCTTTGAAGAACATTTTCTCCAGAGCCGTACAAAATAAAATAAAAACTCAAGCGACTGCGATATTTTCGCCATTTTCTCATTGTCCCAATTTTAGAGTGTGAAATTCCGCGCTTCGTTTTGAATCCATTATGGTTTTTCGCAGGCCATATGCTGGGCGTTGGAGCAAAACGATGATCGGATATGGGCCTGAAGATGATCATTTCGTTCTCGAACTGACTTATAACTACGGCATCGGAAGCTATGAGAAGGGCAACGATTTGTTGTCAATGGATGTAGGATATGACTCAGAAGACGCCCAGGGAAAAGAAACGATGCTGGAATGCTATAAGCTTCTCGTCCCCGAGCACATTCGTGGTACTTTGTTTCGTTACATTGCACGAGTCCATGATTTATAATCTATTCGAGTTTTTTTTTCATTTGCTTCAGAAGGAGATAAGCCAAGGTTTCGAGAAGTAACTGTTGGAAGTTCGGACATCAGACGCACGACCGACTTTTGGACCACTTTCGTCGGGCTGAAAAAGGTCCGGGGCGACGAAGACTCGGTTGTGTTGACGGGCAAAGAAGGCAGTGGCCCCACGATCGACTTAAAGTTTGTGCACGTTGGTGAAGTGAATCACGCGAAAGCGATTGGTCGAATTGCCTTCTCCGTACCCGGAGCCGAGTTGAAGGGAATCGAGAAAGCGTTGGTCGAAGCGGGACAGACGATCTTGACGCCGTATATTAGTTTGGACACGCCGGGGAAAGCCACTGTTCAAGTGGTGATTGCCGCCGATCCCGTGAGCTTCTTTTGTTTCGTCTGTCTTAATTGCCTGCTCCTTTTATTTGAGGGAACAAAAGAAGAGGGGAGGGTTATTATTATTATCTCATGCCCTTCTTTCTGGTGCTGCCCCGAATATTGCTTAGTTCGTCAATTTTACGATGCCCGAGTCGGATATTGCAGTATTGGGCGGAACAAATTCCTTTTGCTTTTCTACTTGTGTCCGTGTGTACAAAATAAATTTATTTTATTCCGATTACTTGGATTGGCTTTTTGAGTGAAAATCCATTGAACGGGAATTTTGTCTCCCGAAGATACTTTAATTTCAACATGCAAAAAGGAATTGTTCGAAAAATCCATATTGCAGTACTGTACTACGGTAAATGTGACTGCCAGCATCATATTCCGAATACAGTCTAACCTCTTTAGTCGATCTTCAGGGGACCAGCAAATAAATTCGAGTTACTGAGGTTTTGAGTTAGGGAAGTAAGATTTTTTTGTTGGGGAAACATATTTGTTTTGTTAGGGAAAATAAAGAACGAATTACTGCATAGAACATTTCAATCGGTGATATGCTGGACCTTAAATTGCATCTTAAATGAGTTGATAGGATGCTGAAGTTGGAGGCAATAATTCAGTCGCCCAATTGGTCTTTCATTTCCTTTCGAAATACACATTTTTATTCCTCTTTCTCTTTCCTGGCATCCTGAGTCAATAAAATAATGGCCAAAAGGCCTCAAGGAAATCCGAGCTATAAACGTTTGAAGGGGAAAGCCTTGGAGTTGAGGAGGTTTGAAATGAATTGTTCATATTTTTCTGATGGTATTCAGACAGGGATTTTAGAAAAAAATGACACAAGGGGGTACAGTATTCGACTTCGGAAGGTTCGAGTTATCAAGATTTAACTGTATCAAAATTATTTTTGCTGCTCAACTTGGGTTCGTATGCACAAAATAAATTTATGTTACTGTAATACGTTAATTTGGAATCGTTTATTGAGTGAAAACCAATCGAACGGGAATTTTCTCTTTTAAGAAACTTGTATTTCCGCATGAAAAAGGAGCTGTTTCTAAAAAAAATCGATATTACTTCTGGAAATATGGCTGCCCGCGTCATTTTCCGAGTAGATAAAAACTGCTGATTTTGTGCATAGTATTTTCGGTTTTGTCGGAGGGTTTTTCATGTAATTTTGGGTTCGGAATGTATTCATGCATTATTTTTAAAATCCACTCTCAATTGGGTAGATTTTTCATTTAAATATTGAGTAACAGAATTTTCAAAAATTATCGCTGAAGGATAAGTTCCTTAGCGTCTGATTTCGATCATCACTTCTTCCAAATTATGAGTGGGATAATCGGTATCATATGTACTGAACTAACCTTAATTTACAGGACGGTCATGAGATCTGTTTCGTCGGTGATGAAGGATACCGACAGCTGTCTGTCGTTGACCCAGATGCCGATGAAGCTTTGAACAAGGAAATCCAGAAGGACAAATCTACCACAGCTTGATGTTTCACGGAGGAAATCAAGCACCTCTCGGACGGAGTTAGTTAAACTCCGCAAATTATTTTCCCAGAAATTATCAACGATATTTGGAGATTTACTTTTGAAGGGAACGAGGGAATATTGGAGGCTTTATTTTTGAAGGGAACGAAATTTGTTAAGGCATTTTGTGGTGTCTGTAGTGTTTTTACGCTGCAACCCATCTTGATCCTTAACAGCCCATTGGTTTGTGCTTTCTGAGGTTTAGCGGTGTTTCACCGTGCGCTAACAGGAACGCAACCTATTGTGGTTTTGCTCTTTGAAATCTACCACAGCTTGATGTTTCACGGAGGAAATCAAGCACCTCTCGGACGGAGTTAGTTAAACTCCGCAAATTATTTTCCCAGAAATTATCAACGATATTTGGAGATTTACTTTTGAAGGGAACGACGGAATATTGGAGGCTTTATTTTTGAAGGGAACGACGGAATATTGGAAGCTTTTCTTTCTTTGGGGAACAAAGAATTCATGATTCTTCAGATATCGACTTTTCGTTTCATTTCTCCTTGCCTTTTTTTCCCCTGGAAATGATACATTTCAGTGCTTCTTCGCCCAAGAATGTTTCTTCGTCTTGCGCTGCGCGGCTCAAAAACTTCGTCAGTTTTCGTGCGACGCAATTCATTTGTGGCCTCGGTGAAACTCTCTGAGGTCCTACGGAAGGATGACATTCAATGCCGAGAATATAAAGAGCAAGGGAAATTTCTCATTCTAAATGACAGAGGTAATCCTGTCATCGAAGGACCAGCAGATGCAAAAGCGCTCGTCAGGAATAGTTCGCAAAAAGATTACGGAAAATTCTCGTTGGGATTTGCGACTTACGATGGTGAGCATAGTTTTTTTATGTCTGTTTTTAATTTGTTATAGTGAAAATGCATTGATTTCTGTCTCTATTATTTTTTTAAAGTTGCACAATACTTGGGATCCATGGAAGACTCGGTTTTCTTAGGGATCGATCCTGCAGACGAGAAAGCCTTGTTTGGAATTTCAGCCAAAACTGACGAAGACACTCTCGAAGTCGGCGACGGATTAGTGTTCCTCAACTGGCGAGCCGGGTTCTTTTTGCTGAAAGAAACCCACGTCCAGCTCATGTGTCGCGCTTCATCCATGCTCACGTGGCACAGAAATTTCAAATTCTGCTCCCGTTGCGGAGCACCTGCACAAAGAAACGTGTCCGGGAGTTTCATAACTTGCTCGAAATGCGGTGCCAAATATTTCCCAGCCACCAGCCCAGCCGGGATCGTGTTGATCCGGAATCGAAGCGACGATGCCGTGCTGTTGGTGCAGCATACGCAAAAAATGAGACCTACCCGGCAAGTGTATTACACTTGCGTTGCTGGGTTCTGTGACATGGGAGAAGGGATCGAAGACGCTGTGAGACGAGAAGTGGCGGAAGAAGTCGGGCTGGAGGT
The DNA here is from genome assembly GCA_905338405.1 of Notodromas monacha. Taxonomy (NCBI): domain Eukaryota; kingdom Metazoa; phylum Arthropoda; class Ostracoda; order Podocopida; family Cyprididae; genus Notodromas; species Notodromas monacha. The sequence continues at coordinate 50,971 of CAJPEX010000942.1, forward strand.
TGAACGTGTGAAATATTTGCGCTCCCAACATTGGCCCTTCCCTGCTTCTTCGCTCATGATCGGTTGCACTGCCATGTGTGATGATAAAATCGTAAGTTCCTGCTAAATCAATTTTCTTCTGACACACAACAGCCTTTCAATAGTTCAATGTTGTTCTCAAAGACGAGCCCCTGCTCGAAAGAACTTTTTCTGCGTGAATACGAGAAAAGAACTCAAAATGGGTTCTGTCTCAAAGGCGCCGGAAGAATAGGTTTCCAACGAAACGGTATCTGCAACAGAAGGTCCCTGAGGGGAAGGCGGGTCAAGGATCAATGAGTGAGGTAGTGATGATCAGTTTCATTGATGATACTGTATGTGTTTTCACAGATTATATTTACAACTCGCAAAAGCACCATTGTAAACTGATTCAGTGTTTTTTTTTTTTTTGTGAAGATTATCTGTGTAATTTTCAGAATTTTCGAAAACGACACTGTAGCAGGAACGCAAACTTCTTACCATTACAGTATTTTTAAGAAATGCAATACCTGTACAGTATTCCAAACAAATATTTATAAGAAATACAATATATACTATATATTTATGTGTGTGTGTGAGTGAGGCTTGTCCAGTCGGTGTGTAATTAAATCTGTGTGCCAATTGACCTTCACTGTTCATCCCACTTCCCCTGGGGACTTCTCGTCACGGTTCTCTTTTCAACCCCGTCCGTGGGACCCTTTTCGCTGATGGGGAGGACTTATCCTCCGGAAGCGGGTCCTGAAAAGTTTCTTCAGCGGGATTTGTTTTAATGATATCTCCCCGTGAATAATCTTACAGGAACCAGTAATCGATCTTGACGAACTGGTGGATGCCCGGTGGTACAGTCGAAAACAAGTTGGTGAATGCCTTAGGGTCGCTGATGAATCCCCGTGGAAAGCCGTCACTGGTGGCGGGGACTTCTCCATTCCTCCAAAAGGAACCGCAGCCTACGCTTTGATCAAATCCTGGTTTTCGGGTGATGAATCGCAATGAAATTTTGTACTAATTTTTCTGGTGCTGATGGATCAAAGACGGATTATTTTTTCCCATTTGCATGGTTTTCCAGCTTCATTTGGCACTTCATACACCTTCATTGTCCATTACGTGCATGCGACGCGTTCAGGTTTCAAATTCTTCCTCCTCTGGGGGTTTTTTTTCTTTCACGAGCACGTTCTAGATAAGCGTTGAAAGTTGGTAGAAATTTCGCAACAAATAAATACTTCAGTGAAAAAATACCAAGAAGCTAGCTTTTCGATTGCTTTGAATGACTCTCGTTTGGTTTCACAAAACTAAGGCACGACAGTTTTTATATGGTAGTTATCGGGTGCTATACTTTTTTCTGTTTTTCTTATTGAATCAGAAAAGTCGAGATTTTTAATTTCGAAATTCAAATCGTATCGAAATTTCAATTTGAAATTTACAGTCTTCTAGTGGAATTGCGTGATACTATCATTTATAAATTTTTTCGACGTCTGATATACATAATGCGTGAGGTAAATCTTGTACATTCACGTACGTAGCCAATGCTTTGCTGCTTTCTATTTTTTTTAACTTCCATTTTTAACTTTTCCAACATCTGCTGGTAAGTCAGTAATTTTCTCAGAAAGATGTTTACAGGGATTGACTTGGTTTTTGACGAAATTTCTCTGATGCCATGCAGTACTGTGTATGTCAAGTTATTTCACTCCAATAGTTGAAGTATGTTGGGATCCTAGAATAAACATCGAGAGAAATTATTTGCTGAATAAATTTTGACCAAATTTCAGTCGGATGTTGGAATGAATGAAGGATCCGCGTATAAATTCATCGGGTTAATTTCTTCTCTCTCAGCTTCAGCTTTTTTTTCCTGAGGCTCATGTATTTTATTCTCCCATACAAAAATTACGTCGCGTTCAGTTCGTGCAAAAATCGAAGCTCTCAGCGTAAAAATATTGGCCTTCGTGCAGTTGCGTCAATTGATTCTTTGGTGCCACGAAATGCCTCATGATTCATCCGTGAGTGAAAACGGTAGCATACAGGTTCAAGAGCCCGTCCCTAATTGTTGCAGAATGGTGACGATGCCCAGCAGAAAACCAAAGCCGATGACTGGGTTTCCCGCAGAATTGACCAATTTGCCGGAATTACAGAGCCAGTATTGACAAGCGCAAACGCGGAAATTCTTCGTCGTGCTTATCTTGGGGAAGATCATGTCTTCGACGCATCCGCTTTCGGTGAACTTCAAGCCGAAATTCGTCTCCAGAGTGAAATCGTCCGCGATCCCTCTTATTGCCACGTTTCCTGAAAATTCCAATTTTTAAATACGTTTTTCCCGTTAAAAAAGAAAAATTCACGAGAGCATCACCTCCTGAGTTTATCTCCTGGAAAACTATGCACCAGTGCTCTCCCGAATTTTGAACTTCAAGAAGCATGCCGTATGAGATTTCATTTTTTGATGAATCTGAGTCTTTGTATTCTTGGCATTGAGGAACGTACATGCGGTAAAATCCTCCAGTCAATGCATCCACGGCATTGCTTGTGTAATTTGCGCAGATCCAGCATTGCATTTGCTGGGGGAAGGGCGTTGACCCAACTGTGAAAATTGTTTTGCAGACGTAGGGATACATAAATTTTATCGTTAGGTAAAAATAGCGTACTTCAGGGTTGCGGTTTTTAATCATACGTCTTCCAGTGGAAAAATCCATCCATTCTGGAAAATTTGTTGTCCCTTCAATTATTACTGTATTACAATATGAAATGTATTTCTCCACACGTGCATCAATAATCAAAAAATATATAAGTGAATGAATGCAGTAGGTTTAAGTCATTTTGTGGTATCAGGAAAATTATCTGGATAAACAATTTCGCGTCTCCCATACGTAAGGGTGTTCTAGTCTAGTAAATCTCGTTCGATACCTTGATTGTCAATCGTCAATATTTCCAGGAACAAACGGCCACTCCCATTTTCCGTGCCCCTGTGTGTAGCATTCTTCCACCTCTAATTTTTTTTTATCCTGTGGAACATTTTCCTCTAAATTGTAGTAAACGAGCATTTTAGAACGCTATTTGTTGACGACTATAGAAAATTATGCGTTATTAAGATCGAAATTTTCCATCATTGAGCAAAAACAGCTTTCACAAATAATGCAGTCGGAAGAATTTTCATTTCACCCAAGAACACGCTTCACAGCAGCACTTGAAACGGTGATCGGATTAAGTCTGTATACAGTACAACCATCCTTCGCTAATATTGTACAGTATATAATACAAAATCTTCATGATTGAAATTCATTCCTTGGAATTTATCCTGCTGGATTTGAAAACGTGAATTCATTTGGACTGACCGAAAAACGTGAACCACCTGATCTAGCAAAGAATTGAATTGCGTGATTGCAAATAATCTATTGGATAGTGTACTTATTATTTTTCTCGGAAGAAATTTGCGAGGCAAACCGCGCTTGTTAACTTGTATATTGTACAACATTCTTACGAATAAGTATGATCCCTGCTGAGAATATTATGCAATTTTTGGTTCGTTGGGAACTTGTTGGGTCAGTCGTGACGTTCGCATTAATTACTGAAGGAGTCTGAATAGCAGTTTCAAACTTTGGAAAACGAGCTTAAATTTTTTTATAAAAGCAATTTCTCACTGCGCTCAAATTTAAAACGTCCTTTGTCGAAGTGTCTTGTCAAGAAAATGTTTAATTAATTCGTCAGAAATTCGATGAATCTTGAAAAAAAAATATATATCTTCGCGTGTTCATCAAGAAAATGAATGAATACGTATATTAATGCGATACAGTACTTACCGTCGACGGTTTGCCCATCAGAAGCACCAGCCTCGAAGGCGAAATAAATCAGGCCAATGATGACCGCAGGATCTTGAAACATACCCGGCCTCTTGAATTATATGTTTTTGAGTAAGCTGAAATATATGAGATCTTCACTTCTGGGAGATGATTGATTGGATATCATGCGCGGCGACGACGTGACTGAATGAGGCAACGAAACCCTTGCTTTTTCTAGTACAGACTGCAGACCAGCGAGGAACTGATGAAGGCACGGCCTCCTTGGTTGAGAAGGGATAAGGAATCGGAAGCTGGGATGTGTAAGGGCTTGGCCAGAGGAGTGCCACATGGGATTTATCCTTCCGGAAATTATTGTCTTTTTCGAATCTTTCGTGAATCGATTGAGGTGAGGAAATCATCCTTGCTTCGTGCGAAATTCAGGGAAGTGTGATATGAATGATACGCACGCCCTTAAAAAGCCCAGCATTACCCATAATGAAGAAATCTTTGAGGGCGTTGTGCATTGTAGCGTCCTCTGTGGACTTGATTTCTAACGTTCCAAACGCAGTTTCGATCAGTTTATCTATAGTCACGTTGCATTATTCCAATATTGAGGATAAGACAAGTTTTTGGATTTTGTAACAGATGCCCGGGTACCAGATATTGTACTTCACATTCTGAACACTGCACTGGTCAATTCGCTGAAACACATGAGTGGATGACGGAGATTCAGGTAAAAAGTGTAGGCAGAAGCTACAATTGTGACAAAATTGATGGGCGCAGGACCGCGCTGTCCATCTGAACCTCCCAAATTTACGCTGCGAACATAATGGTAATGTGCGCACGCTTTCGTCCAGCGGGAACAGAGAAACCCGAGAATCTTAAATTATTAAGATGAGCATTTCGCGATCAGCTGATCAATTGCCGTGTGAATGTGATAATGGCATTGTTAATCTTATTGATATGGCTGATCAGCTGAATTCCTTCCTCGAATCTGCGCATTACTTATGCAATTCTTGTGATCTAGAAGTGTTGTATTGAATTCCCAGACCTGGAGGTGCTCTTCAGGTCGGAAGTTCAGTTTAAATTTGCGAATGGGATATTTCAGCTGATTTTGATAGATTTCGAATCATTGTGGAGTGTCCATTTTTTCGACAGTCTTCGGTGATTTTGATTGGAGATGTTGACGAAATGGCATACATCATTACTCGTACGTATGTCGCGAACGAGGGTGTGTCACGTACGCCACAGCAGAGCGGGTTCTTCGCAGGAACCGAAGCATTCCGGTTCCGGGCCTGCCTCTGAAACCCCATTAATCGAGGCGTCCGATGGGCATGATCCATTTTACAATCCCTTCGCCAAATATGACCAGGCTTACCTTCAAACGAGTACTGGCAAAATTTTTGATAAGAAGCCCTTCCGACATTTCTGCACGGAAGGGAAGACGTATTTATGGTGTGCATGCGGGTACAGCAAAGATCAGGTGAGTCATTTATTGGATTATATTCTTCTTTTCGTTCACATATGTCCTATTTCGCCCCTCAAATTCTAGCCCTTCTGTGACAAAATCTGTAAAGTTGGACAGTTGAGAATATCCGAGCGGCCAGTTCAATTCGTGGCCCCTGCGACCAAGAAATACTGGTTTTGCAACTGTAAACAAACTGGGAACAAGCCCTTCTGTGATGGGACGCATCAGAGCGAATTTGTGCAATCTGCAGTGAAATGATTCGAGACGTCTTGTGCTAAATTAGAACGTGTTGCTGGATTCTTAGATACATGTTTCATGATGCTACGTATGTCTGATCTTTATTTATGATGTGAATGCGTTGTGTGGAATCATTTGTTAAACCTGATTCGGTTTTATTTTGTTTTTATATCTCTAGGATTGTGAAAGTGTTCTCGCTTTGAACGTGAGGCATTATGTGTCGTTTAATCAACGAAATCGGCTTTGTAACATGTGATCAATCACAGACAGAATCACAGTACAATATTTGCGAAGACGGAAATTCTGTCTTCGTGAATAATTTTATTCGAGAGGTGTTCGTTTGTTCCCCTCGGAGTTCCAAAGTTGGATGAAGGGTGAGTAATACTTATCAGTCGTGCCTATCTATGCTGGATAAAATCAGGGGCAGAATCAATGTACTATACTTGGAAAACTAATCGCTGTTCCGAGAATTGAACTGTATAGCCAACTGCAGTCGAAATTTCGTCATACGAAAGTCATGGCGACATTTGTGCGGAACTTTATTGTGAGAACAACCAGAATCTCTAATCTTCAAACTGTTAACACTCGAAGTACGAACGAAAACGCACCAATTCAAGTTCAGAAACCTGAAGCTGGATAAAAAAAAAATTCAAGACATCTCATAGCTGTCCTTAAATTTAAGTAACTTATTCGTTTTTTTTTTAAATTGCTTCATGGCAGCTGCTTAAAAATTCTTGTCCCATGAGATTTGTGAATATGTGATTTCAATTTCAACACCTCCCCTTGTATCGTCCAGTGCACGAAGCGTAACCCATGACGTGTGCGATATAATTCTGCTCGTGGAGACCTTGGAAAAGATGTGCCCTTGGTCCTGCAAAAAAAAATTATTCCGTTAACCGTTGAGAATTCGTTCGAGGTGTTCTCTGTGTGCTTGGTCGTAACTAGCTGTTAATAAATTTTGAATTCGGTGCAAAATAATTGAATCCTTGCCTTTTGCGTAAATGGCCACTTCTTCTCCCCCGTGTGTTTCGAAGAGCATCTTCACTGGCACGAATGGCTGGTACTGAGGTGAGACAATCTCTTCAGGAGTCCCTGGTTCAGGTCGTGAACCCGCGGAATAGGAATAAACCCGAGGTCCATTTGCGTATGCCATTTTCAAAAACGGCGTTTGCTGATCGTCGTCGTTCACCCCAGACGTTTCTAAATGAAATACAGATTTTTTTCAGGGGTTTTCCACGATTGTGATGTGGTTTAAATTGTTCGTGAAAACTTGGATTTCAACTTCTTCGTGTCCACTGTACATATGTTTTTGAGTCGGAATCCTCCGCGCTATTGTGTAAATACAGGTGGACTCTCTCTAAAACGAAATTCTGGAGACCAGAAAAAACTCGTTTAGGGAGAATTTCGTTGATGAGAACCCCTGTAGGATGGTCAAACAAAAATGTACGTACAGTACATTAAATTGTTTTACTCGTTTTAGAGAGTCTACGTGTAGTACAAGGCCAAAAGCAGGTCTTGGTTCATGTGCGGAGTACAGTATTTTTTGTAATTGAATTTTTGATTTGGGCAGAGCAGTTTTTTGACTCGCGAAGTTGCAATTTCCCCATGCAACTCATCTCTAAAAAATACTTCGTTGCCGAGAAGAATTTGCAAATATTTTACGTATACCGGCATGTTAGAAATTATTATTAGTATTGAGTTCTGTATATGTTGTTACGTATCTGCTAATTACGTTATGAAGTATGGGAACCCCTGAATATTCACGCAAATATAAGCACCCTGAGAAATTGAGAATAGAAGCACCTCCCGAAATTTTTCATGCTCAAAACGAAATTTTATCAATAAGTTAATATAAGTTCCAATTTACTTTCCTGGTGTTCCGAATTTCCAGGTACGAACAAATTTCTGACTAAATTCAAGTTTTCCCGTGGAAATAAAAAAATGATGTCACACAGCCTTTACTCTTCCGCTTCAGTCAATAAATCATATATCGCCGAGGGCTAAATGCTGACCATTTCTTGATTATTTTTGACTTCACTTCCAAAAAACTGAAGAAAAGAAGTGCTCAATCGTTCTTCGGACCGCGAAGAAGATTTCCTGGTTTAGACGCATATTTACGCGAATTGCATGAATATGTGGATATTAGCACACTATTAGTTTTTTAGATTCTCAAATTGGAGAAAAGGGATGCTTATGTTTACATGAATGCAGTATTTATTACGTTACGTAAATGCAGTATTTATTACGTTACGTAAATGCAGTATTTATTACGTTACGTAAATGCAGTATTTATTACCTTACGTAAATGCAGTATTTATTAGCCGTTAAGAAGAATTGCATTTTTATTTACCAGAAACCGGACTGCCGCGTGCTCCGTAGCCTCCGAAAGACATGGTATGAGAATGATCCGCGGTGACAATGATGAGGGTTTCTTCCGGATTTGTAAGACTCAATGCCACTTGAACTGCCTCATCCATTTCCAATACTTCAAGAAGAGCAGCATTCATGCGAGTTTCGTGATGAGCCGTGTCTATCCGTCCTCCCTCGACCTGATTTTTCAGTAAGACGGATTCTTTTTTTTTTTTTCAAGAAAATTCGGGAACTATTCAAGCATTCATTTTAATGTGGAAGTTGAATTTCCATTTTTCGTTACTGTATTTTCAATCCAATGATTTAGCGGAATCCTCTTCAAGTCGCACTTCAAGGGACCCGCGAATAAATTTGCTTTGTGGAGTCAGAGAAACCAGTATTTGTTTTGTTTTGTTGGGGGATAGAAGGAAGAATTTCAAGAAATTGTAATCGGTTATACAGTATTCTAGGCCTTGGATTGCTTCTTGAATGAGTTGACAGGATTCTTAACTTTTGCCCAATAAGTCTTTCACTTGCTTTCAAAATTCTCTTCCATGTGTCAATAAAATACTAGCCAAAATACCTTCAGAAACTTCGAGTTACGGAGGTTTTTAATGGATTTTTCTAAGGAAATTTGGACAGAGACTTGAAGAAAATCGATACGATGATTTATTCGACTTGGAAGGTTCGAGTTATCGAGGTTCAGCTGAACGATGTAAAAATGTTCGTCGAAAAAGCAGCAATTACTTCATCTGAAAAATTAAAACTTGGTAGAAATGTATTTATGGCCTCGGCTCTTGCGCCCTCGACATGAAAATCATCAGTGTACAGTACTGTATGAAAATTCGTTCAATTAAATGTAGACCGTTCTCAAAGAACTGCGTTCATCTGCGAACCTGAAGGCGCCATCGACTTCGAAGCGCATCCTGATTATTTTAACCTTTTTCGGCACTTTCCTGTTATCTCTGTACCTTCCCTCAGACCAATTTAACCTGACCTAACCTATTTCACCTAACCGCCTCCCAAAATCAGTTTCTGCTTTCTTTGGGTTTCTGCTGAAACTGATTTTGGGAGGCGGTTAGGTAAAGTTAGGTTAGGTCAGGTTATTTTAGTTAAAAGATTTTTGTAACTAACATAACCTGACCTAACCTAACTTTACCTAACTGCCTCCCAAAATCAGTTTCAGCAGAATGCGGAAAAAAGAAATTNCCTAACTTTACCTAACTGCCTCCCAAAATCAGTTTCAGCAGAATGCGGAAAAAAAAAATTCACAGTTTCTGGTAGGTGTGATTATGAACTTGTCCTAAAGATTTGTCTGGATGGTAGTGCGGTCTAGGAATGAGGTACAGAGATAACAGGAAAGTACCCCTTTTTCAAGTGTGTCTTTTGTTCAAATGAATGCAATAATATGGAAACCTGTGTTTCTCTATGGGAGAATCGTTCATTACCAGCAGTGCAAATCCTTTGCCGTCGGACTGAAGAATTTCGATCGCTTTTCGAGTCATCTCTGGCAGAGTTGGAAATATTTCCTTCTGCGTCGTGGAAGCGTCTTTTTCGTACACATACGGCATGTGGCTGTTGGCGAACAATCCTACGAAATCGCGGCAGAAGTCAGAACAAATACAAGTCTCGCTTGCGTAGGTGTCGGACAGGTGTCGCCTGAAGCACTGAACTGACGTTTATGTACAGTTTAACCCAATTTTTCAAGTTGTGTGAAATTATAAAAGGTTAAAAGCAACGACATTTAATGGCAAAGAAAGTCGCTGGTCAGATGACTCGAAATTATTCTCCATTTTTTTTCGCTCCTCTGCTGGAATTATTCAAACGTAAATTTTCTTTAAGAAATTGAAAAGGTGTTGGGTTGATTTTTTTAAGAATGAGAACAAATTATTTCGCGTGATGCTGCGTTACCTAGTACTTTTCCGACTTTTTCGGGATTCAAATTGAGAAGTTCGGTTCGATTTTGAGCGTAAACCGCGTTTTCTGAGGAATGCATTTCGAGCCAGGTTTGAATCAGACTTCCGCTGGCGGTTTTTCTTTTGCAAGTTGACTTTGGGTCGTCGCTGGTTGTCTGAGCCGTTCCATCTAGTCCATGCCTTCCTCCTCCAAAAATCACCTTGGGAAAAAATTTCTTGATTTTAATGATTCGGCAAATTGCTCGTTCAAGCTCCTTGAATGTGAGGAATTATGATGGAAATACTGTTTAACCTCCATAATTCGAACCTTCTGAAGTCGAATTTTTCCAATTCCCTTATGAAAATCCCTTACTTTCATCTCATTTCAATTTTTTCAACTCATCTCTTGTATCCACTTATAAAAATCCCTCATATCGTCTCATTTCAATTTTCAAGGAAGTGTTGCTCCCGAAAATTTTTGGAATTTACCCTAGCGGGAAAGTGAATGTCTATGCCAAAAAAGGCAGTGTTGAAAAGGATTTCTGGGACTTGAGGAAAGTTCAAGTATGATTTCGTTCAGTTGAGGAATAATTAATTTTTCTTACACCTTGAAGTTAGTGTTGAGATTTATTTGACAACAATATATAATGAAGGGATAATTCGTTTTTATTTGGAAATGTCTAAGAAACAATGATCTCGAAAATCTTTGGATTCAAATAAATCCGCTGTTGATAAGAAAATGTTCGTTATTAAACAAGTCTGGGGGATTGACTCGCGTGTGAAAGAGATTACTGTTGCCAAAAAGGTCCTTGACCTGTCTTACTTTCAAAACAACAACAAAATCCGTCATTCCAAAAGTCTTGGAATACCCATGTAAATGTTTGGCTTCTGCGAATTCCTCAACAAAAATAAAGTATTTTTCAAGCAGTTTCTGTCCAACAAAGTTGAGATGAGATGTGTACCATGCGTTGGAAATTTGCCAGCTCTTCGAATTCTCTCGCTGAATGCTTCCTGTGGTTTCGGGAATGAGAATCTTTCGAGGGAATTTCAGAATTTGGATCTTGAACGTTATGGAAATTTTGGGGCTGGTAAATTTGTTTCATCAATTGGAGTGAATTTGGAACGATTTATGGTTTTGAATACATTTATTCAAGTCCATCTTATGCGATAATAATGTCCTCTCTGTAAACTCAATTGTCGGTCACGCTTTAAATTCAGTCAATTTTTGATTCACATTTATTTCAGATTATGTCTAAAAATGTGCGCTGGCTCGGATTTGAAAAAATGAAATAACTGTTCTGATGTTTGAATATTTAAATAAATTTATTTGTGTTCATTCGATAACGTGTACCTCTTTTTTCTCTCAAGCAAGATGATTTTCGTGGGTGCGAGAAGATCATTGTTGATTAAATTATAGATCAAATCCAGTTCCTCTTCCGAGTTATCCACATTTTTTGTCTCAACATTTTTCATGCTTTTGCTGAAATTTCTTTTCGACATGACTGCCTCAAGTCAGTATGCCGCCATATTGCAGCGTAAATACGAATCATTTTCGCATTCCGGATATTTTTCGCATACCTTTAGTCCTTTTCCGGTTTTTCCGTTGACGAGTTGAGTCGCGATATCTTCGCAGTTTTCCGGAAGTACGGCTTCTGGTGGATCTTCCGGCCATGGTCGGAAGTCGTCGCATTCCCACTCTCGATGAGCAGAATGAGCATAAGTAGAAGCGGGAGTTGCGTGTGTTATCCGAGTCGTGGTCACTAATCCTGCAAATTTTCGACGCGCCAAAAGTCAGGTTATTGTGTTCTGGCACACTCGTCAAATGCGTCGTCCAAAACTTGTTCTAAATGTTTCAATAATTCCGCAGAAATTTTTGTTTAGCTCGTATTGGCTGAATAATTCGTTTTCCCAATCGCGAGAAAGACTTGCTTGTTTTACGAAAATTGGCATGAATTCTCTAAACGTCGGTGTAAGTATCGGATCAAAGTGAGATGTACTATCGTATTACATTAGAGTTATCATGATTTTTGGCAATTGTGCCATTCCTGAAAAGGCCTGGTGTTTACATACCAATTTTCCAATGCAAAATGTGTACAATTTTCACCAATGAGAAACCGATTCCATTTTCCTGCTTGAATTAAAGTTACAACTAAATGACCCCCAACTTTCATACTGTGTGATAATAATGGATCTGTTTAATGTTGTCGTAGAAAAATGACGTACCTGAAATCCTGCTGATTAGGATTCACTTGGAATATGTATTGAACTACATCCCGATTTTCGGATTAAACTTGAACCCCCTTAATTTTTTCTCTCCAAAATTTCTGCGTTCTCACTAATCTATTGCCGTTACTAAAAATTGAGCATCTCTAGTTAAATGTGAATACAAAAGGAGCTTTTCCACCTTGATAACTTCTTATCAAGTGTTGATGAAAAGCCGGATAATTGAAGTTTCCTCCATTTTACCTGCATTTCGGCCGTCGTCGATGAACCATTGAAGGAAAGAATCCAGTTGGTTAGAAGGAATTTTGCTCGCCTCGCAGTCGAATCTGGAAACTGTGGCAGTAACGCCGAGTGTTCCTTCGTTGGCTTTGACTCCTGTGACGTAAGCTGTTCCAGTTCCCGCAGAATCCGGTATTTGCATGTCCACGTTGTACGTCTTGAATGAATGAAAAAAATAATAGTGAAAGAAGGAAAAAGTGGAGAGATGGCAAGAAAATTAGAGCATGTTTTCGTGTGTAAACATATGACCAAACCAGCCCTAAAAATAAAAAAGAGTATTCCTCACGAGAGGCACCGTTATAATAAAATACCCTCAGTTGAGGTTAAAATCAAGAAAAATAGGAGGGGAATTGCAAATTATCTCTTGAAAAATAAAAAGCTTTATCCCGGGTTTATTTTTTGATGCAATTTAGATTCCGTGAAATAACTGTCGTAGAAGGATTCCATCTCAAGTAAGATTTTTTGGGTAGCATTGAAATTTTTGCATGGACATTAAAGCCATGCTTTTGTAGCCCAGTATATTATTTCACAGAAAACGAATTTTTTCAAATCTTCTCTTTCTAAAATCTACGGAAACCGTTATTCGATCTCGCTGATGTAGCCTCGAATTTCAATGTTCCAGATGAATACAGTCCTTAAAGTCGCTTTCAAAGTACCACAAGAACACAATAATGGCACGGGAGATTAATCGTAATTTTCAATGATTACGGAGCAATTTGGAAGTTTTATTTTTACACAATTCAAATTTCATTTTTGATGCAAACAAAAGTTAGGAGTTTGTCCTGAAAGAAACGCCAACAGTTTTGAAAATGAGGAGATGGAAACGAATTATCGGCGTTGTGTTTCTGCATAACTCGAATAAAAAATTATGAAAATTGATGCAATAATTTCGATTTTGATTCCACTAGTATCGCTTTATTGATGATCCAACACGGTTACATTCTACTAACAAAAAAGGACTCGTGTCAAATTTTTGTCTCTCAGTTCGTTTTGACATTGCGAAAAATTAGGATTATTGTATAATTCTGTCTGTCTTCTTAATTTTAAAATGTTGATTACCCCACTGCCTCCCATACAATTGCATTAAAATCACAGAACTACGTTGTTTCCTGGAAAGAGGGATCTTGTCGATTTTAAATGCATTTCTTCTTTCGAGTGAGATTCAATATGAGATCATGTAAAATATTTTTAAATCTTTGTGTTCTATACGGGGAAGTGAGGGGAGGGGGGTCGAAAACAAAATATTTCAACCTTGAGCCTTCGTGTAATTTAAAAAAGATCAGGTCTTGTTGATCTAAAAATTGAATTTAATTAAAAGTCCTTGATTCCCCCAGCTCAAGAGTTCTTAGATGACCAGACTCGATACAATTATTCCTCATTTAGTTTTCGCACGAGGGGATTCAAAACAGACTAACAATAGGAATTACGCAAAAATGCTTGCTTTGATGAACAGACTTTCGGAAATTTTGGAAAAGATAAAATAGATTTCGATGAAGCTGCGACAACTTTTTTTTTTTTTTTAAAAACACGGAGCAGTGTTGAAAAGTTGCGAAATTTCTGCAGCTAAAAGCATCGCGTGACCAGAAACTCGTCGACGTAAACATTGAAATCCGAAACTGTGGACCAAAAATAAATAAAGGTGGATTAGGGAGAAAAATCTGTCGGTCAGATTGTCACTGGCTTTTCATCAGTTTAGTGCGAAAACACCATTTCCAAGCGTCAATTTCTTGCAGAAACACGATGAATCCCAACACCCAGCCGGCAGCAATGATGATGAAAGCCGAAAGCAAATTATTGATCAACTCCAGAGCTTCGGGTTTTCGTTCCTTCTTCTCCTGAGCCTGATTGTAGCGCATTTGGTCGTAAGACACCTGACCCAGTTTCAGTTCCATTTCAACGCGCTTTAAATTCTGCGAAGGGATCCCGGCTTCCACCAGTCTGAGCATGACGGGGGTGAATTTTTTCAGTAGTGGGGACCCATACTGTACCCCCAAAGCTTTCCAATATTCTGCTGCTGGCTCTTTGCTGAAAAAAACATGAATAATTGAAAAAAATATATATATAATGCTATAGAATTGTACTCACCTGATGTAAAAGACTCCATTTGCAAAGTCATCATAAGTGGGCTTCAAAGCCAAACCCTTGTTGTTCAATGCTGACTTATCCAGCATGGATAGAATCTTTTCAGACTTGAGCCTCTCAAAATCTGGTGCTCTTTCCTCCCATGTCCGGTAGATGGCCTTGTCTCCTAGTGGCTTGTATTTGGCAAATGTCATCATGACTGTGGTTGTGTATGCAAACCACTTGTAGTCTGAACTCTGAATCAGATCAGTCAATGTCTCCATGGGTGCATCATAAGCAGGTGACACAAGAAACCCATAGTAGACTGCTGTGTAACACATGGACACAAATGCAGCCTGGATGACCCATGAGGCAATGAGGATATTTGCATGTTTCCTGACTGACATCCTCAGTTCTGGGGCTTGTGACAATAGGGAGCAGACCAAGAAGAACATGGTGTGAAAGATGCTGACTTGTACATTCATTAACCGCTCAAGCAAGTAGAAGGCAAGTGCAGTGAGCAGCATGGAGAGTACAATACATATCCACACTGGGTATGTGAATGGAGCAAAGATGGCTGTGAAAATGCTCAGGGTTCTTTTGGGTCTTCCTTGGATCCAGTGAAACCCACTGTATTCATAAGGAGGTGCAAAGTCCAGTTGTTCAGCCCTGTCTTCTGAGATTGCCAAGGATGTCATGACAAAGTCTACTTCTTTCCTTTGTACAGCTCCTTTTTAAATGTACAACAGAATTTTTTGGATCAGTAGTTGTACTGCAAAGTTTTTATTACAGCACTTTTTGAGGTATTGTTCTGGGGACTTGAAAAAAATTTCTGATTTTCTAAAGGAATTTAGTGACCTCTTTATTCACTTAGTACCATGTCTTTTCAAATAAAATGTGCCCCTCAATTCATAGCTCAAATTTGGAAATTTTTTGTAAAAATCCCTGACTAAGACGCGCACTCCACTTTTGTGTTAACAAAAGATGGTAATACTTCATTGCAAAAGTGAACTGCATAAAAATTTAATTTAGACCTAAATTGAACCTGAACTCAATGTATTGTACTGTATCTTAAATTCTTCTTGATTTAATGTATCTTGAATTATTTTTTTTGTACTGTATCTTGAATTATTTTTTTGTACTGTATCTTGAATTTTTCTTGAAGTACTGTATCTTGAATTTTTCTTGAAGTACTGTATCTTAAATTCTTCTTGATGTACTATATAATATCATCTGTTATTTTCGAGCTGATTTGATTCTTCTGAACGAATTTAGCTCTGTAAAATCTGTTGATGATTTAAAATTCCCTTGATTGACTCACATCCAAATTGCTTGCAATTTTTAGAAATTTTTGTCACGTGCACCCTCTTTTGTGCTTCTACAAGTAATTTAAAAATATGCAAATGCTTCTTGAGCAGAAATGGTAATTTAGAAAAATGTCCCCTTGCTGTTTAGGTCAGCATCCTGTTGACTTGTTTATCCAGCATTTTGGGACCCAAAAGATCAATATTTACTGGCCAGGAATTGTTTGAACGTCTTTTGCATAAAAAAAGCTAGTTTCCGTAACTTGTAAACTCAGATTCAAACTTTTGGGGCTCTTCTGAGTTTTACTCTGGGAGATCAAATATCATTTATATTGAGCACAACTGGCCACAATATAAGTTGGTGTCAAGTTGTTTATAAATAAAATAAAGATTCAGTCTGGAACTTCTTATGAATTGAAAGAAGAATAAATATATATTTCACACACGAGTAAATACTACTTTTTTGCAAGTGTGGGCTTTGAGTAAAAGCTAACACACACCTTCTTATTCTGCTTAACTTCTTCTTGGGAGTTCTCATATTAATAATTAATTTATAGACACCTTCACACAGTTCTAACAACCACGCGCATGCCCAACAATTTGAAAATAATGAAAGTTTTTTGATAGCTTACCCACTATTCCACTCCATGAGCCATTCTTGGAAATGGTCCCTGGCTGTAGCCCGATGTCTTCATACAAGACCACTGTGGAAAAGTTGAGAACCTTTTTCACAGTCTCCACGAGTCTGTAGTCTGATCCATCGTACAAGAATTTCCCATTCTTATCCTTCCCTTTGATGAACCAGTTTTTGTAAAACAAGATGTAAGTTGTTCGCAGTGTGGCCCCGTTCAAACTCCACACGAGGTCTCGTCGGAATGCCTCTGGGAAAGGATCTTTCAATTTGAAAGACAAATCTTTCCCACACGTTTTGCCTTGACAACAGTAGAGACAAATTCTGTGCACGTCGCAAGTTCGTTTTCCTGGGTTCTCGGCAAGAAACACCAAGTTTTCAGCATCCAGCGACGCTTGTAGATTTTTCAGGTCCTTGTCTATTGTTGCGTGGTCCGTGGGACCCAGGGGTTCCATGTAAAGAACCAGTCTCTGCACAGTCGCTATTCGTTTAACCAGTTTTCTTTGAGTTTTGGATTCAGCCACTGCCTTTTCTACTCCGAAGAGACTATTGTGCACTTGGGAAATGTTGGAGGCGATGATGGTCAAGTCTAGGGCTTGTGAAGTGTGAAGTGTCAGGTTCCGGAGACTATTTGTGAAGACTTGGACTTGGGAAAATTTGTCGGCGACTTGTTTCACGTCGATTTGAGCTGGGTTGCCCAACACAACGACGACGTGGTAAATGCTCGACTTGAGGTCCTCTTTGACGAATTTGGCGAAGCATGGTGACATTTGGGATTGTGACTTGGGTTCCACGATGAGTTCTAGGTGAGCTGGTTTTAAAACTGCGCAGATTATGAGCAGAATCTTCATGAACTTGTTCATGTTTGGTAGGTTTTGCACTTTTTTTTGTTGCTGTTGAATGAAAGCGCAATTCCGCGAGGACTACTTTTTTTTGGAGCCCAACTCAAATTTGGGGTGAGATTATGTATTCGAAACGTTGCTTCAATTTTTGGAAGCAATTTTCTGTAATCACACAGGCATGGAATAACTGTGAATGTTAGCAATCGGAGGCATTTGCTGCAATTTTGGACATGGAATGTTGGTATTTGTGCATGCAAATGACGAACATTGTTCTGTCTTTCGGCGGGACTTATGTTTTTTTTTCTCCGCCAAATGGTTCCGATTGCGGACGATTATTTCATGCGAATATTATTGAAATGGGAGAATTTTCGATATAATTGAGAATAAATTCTTAAAAGCGAGGTTTTACCCCGTATTATGAATAAACTATGCTTCACTCGTCTTTTTTCCTTATTTTTTTCCCTTTACTGTATTATAATTTTCCGCGAATAACGCAACGAATTTGTTTTTCGAACAGTGCTGAATGTGGAATTTTGCATAGATCATTTAGTAATCTTATTAGCTTTGAACATTGACCGTTTTTTAGCTTTGAGCAAAATTGAAAAAAAATATCACAGTATGAGTTATAAAAAATAAATCCAAGAAAATTTCATAACGACTGAACGGAATCATATTTTAATGCAGAGACAGAGACCTGCAAACAGCTTTACTGTTTGTTTTTCACGTTAATTTTCATCAATCTTGAACATTTTTGGCTTTTCCATACCTTTGAAGGGAATTTTCGAGTATGTATTCGTGCGTTTAACAATTGTTAACTTTTCCGAATGTTGATGTGGATTTTAAAGATGTTCATTGCTTGCAAAAAAATTGAGGATCTTGAATTTTCAATCAAACAATTGAACATGAATTTTCAAATTGAATAATTTTCTGCTCTCCTCTGTTGGATGATCATCCGACACATTCAATTCCACGGGAAATTCGTTTGCTTTAGTATAGTATCTTCGTGCAAATACAGTTATGTGCAAAAAAAATTGGAGCTGTTTCACTGCTACATTGTACTTTTGCGACAAAAATTCAACTGCGAATGCCGGAAACTCAAGTTTGTATGTTGCTCAACTTGTATGTCTTTTATGTAGCTGTATTGAAAAAGTTCGCCTGAATTATTCCCTCGGAATTTGAAGCAATTTTCTGTTATTTACCGTCTAAGCCTCGACAATCGGAGGCGTTTGCTGCAATTGGTCGCATTTGCAGACATCAAGTGGAATTGCTTATGCAAATTATAGATATTGTTTCGCATTTCAGTAGTGCCCCTGTTCCTTTTGCATTGATTAGTTTTGATTGCGGACGTTTTATGGTTATAGAAGTCTGAAATATGATGGTTACGAGACTTTCGCGTCGTTGTAGAGATGCCTCAGAAAGCGGCAAGCTGTTCGTAATTGCAGTTTAGTTGAAATTACTGTGTTGTATTATGAATTCAAAGTTGAACAAAAGTTAGAAACACAGAATCGCGTTTTGTTTGTGAAATTTCGTCTCACTTCTGGCGTTTTAATATTTTGAACTGGAGTGAAATATTCCTGAACCTAATAGTGTATACACTGTATATATTTTTTTGTAGAAATCCTCAAAAAGAAATCGACTGCAAACTGTTCGGAAAATTAATTCGATAATTTCATTCATTTACACTTTGTTTTGTGGAATATTCTCACCTGGTTCCAGCGAATTTTCTCAGCTTTCGAAAGAGTTTTAATTTCAACTCACTTTCTTTGTAAAACTTCTGATTTCAACTTCTGGACTTGAAAAAAGCGAAATTTAGGCGCGAATCGATCACTTCATTGCGGTAGTTTTTTATACTAATTATGACATGATTAATTATGCCCTTTGTAATTATTTAATGATACTTTTTTAATGCGATTGCATCGAATTGGGGAAGATTAGATGTAGGCCAATCGCGTAATTACAGTAACTTTGGTACATTTTTTGCGGTGGATTTTAGTACCATGCAAATTTGCGCATTGCAAACTGAAGCCAGGGAAGCAACAGCACTGAAAACCGGAATACAACATTTTGAAAAGTTGTGCCAATCTCCGTAGGTTCCATTATTCGCCATGGAAAATATACGGTAGCTCGGGAAATGTGAACAGCCTAACATTAAAAAAAATTTTCAAATCTGTTTCATTTTTGCGCTAGTTTTCCTTGGCGCTGAGCTGCAGTCATTTCAGTTTTTTTTTTTAAACAAATGCCATTTAAAAATGAATTCCCGGAGACTAACTTTTGAGAGTGCGACGTGAGGAAACCCCTCGAATTCGAGGGTGCCCTCTTCTCCCGGCGCCGTGGGCGACGCGAGTTGACCTTTTAGAATTCGGGCGGCTGTGAGTGTCGGGATGCCCATTCCGTCGCCGATGAACAAGATGACGTTTTTCGCCTTCCCATTGTTGATATTTGCAATCACGTTGAGGTTGTCGTTGAGCTCGTTTTCTGCCATTTGGTTCCAGTATTCCGCGGCTGGGTGAAATCAAGGTGTAATTTCGTAATTTCAATTGGTTTTGCGGGACATTCCTCGTGACTGGGGTTTTTTTGGAGGTACATAAATTATTGTTTAAAGTTTGGTTTCTCGGAAAGTTACAGAATATTGGTAAATTATTTTTATTCCAAGCTTTTCTTTCATGTTCTTTTCGATTTTGGACCAAATCATTGGATGTCATTTGATGTAAATTTTGATGTCGTATGAATGGTTTAAAACAGGTCACTCAAAAGTCGTAAGATATTCTACATTTGTAAGCGTAATTTTTTGTGATTCATGCGATTTTTCATGATCCCCTCAGAATTTTACACTTTTGACTAAAGTGCTGAACATTCCGTCTGACAGCATTGGAGGCCCTTGAAAATTCCTGGGGTACTCCGAAAATATTTTTATTGAAAGAATGTGGCCATCTGCTTGACTTTTTTTGTTTTTGTTTTTTTTTTTCCTCGGTAACACCGATTATTTTCTGTGTCTTTTGATTCCTGTCAATATTCTACGAAGAATTTACAAAAATTCCTAATGTATTTAGTAATACATTTTTAAAATGGATTAAAATTGTTTCTGTATTTATTTCTTTTTGAAAGGAAAGCAATGAGATCATGAAAACCATTCTATCAACATAAGAAGGAAAATTTCACTTCGAATTTCAGCTCTTTTTCTCATTTTCATATTTTATTGGTCATGTTTAATTTTTACTGCCTGTGTCAATTAGTTTTGTATTTTTAATGCCACTGTTTCTATATTCTGAAAACAACGTTCTTCATTTAAAAAAAAAAAATAGAAGGATTACCGTACAACTCACTTTTCTCTTCCTCGTTGATAACGGCTCCGGACGGTTTGATCCGTTTATATCCGTGAGGATTTTTAGTCTCCGAATCACTCGAAACATACGCCGTCAAGAACAGCAGTAGAAAGTAAAAATTCTTCGAAATCATTTCCGGACGAATTCAACTGTCACAATTTTTGTGTGTGTGAAATTCTCGTTTCATCAAGAAGGTTGGAGTTACTAGAAACTTTTGAGCGTCGTTTTCGTGGGTAGCTTTAGTTCGTATTGCTTTCTAATCTGGAGTTGAAATGGTGTCATGGAGTTCTGTGTGAAATTGTATCTCGAATTTATGTGTTACTTTTTCTTTGCACTTTGACGAGGGCTCTCTCGAAAGTCCTGCGAGTCACAAGCACATTGGCTTTTCAAATGGACGAAACTTTGAAAAAAAAAATTTCAAGGTCAACTTATTTTTCAGCAGACGAAAATAAAATAAAGTGGAGAATCGATTAAAGCTTTGGAGTCTATACTGTATTTCAAAGAAGGAAGAAACGAGTGCAAATGATGGTTTTTCAATCTTTGCTGGAGTAGCAAAACATGTTCTGAATCTGATTTAGATAAAAAAAAACATACGTAACGATTATACAGTAGCAATTCTGAGTTCTAACGTAATTTCGTAAAAAAATATACTGTTTTCATTTTAGACACTTACCTCAGCTGGAGCGATAAACAATTTCAAATGTTTGGAGGCCTGAGTTGCGTGTATTTTTCATTTATTGTGAGTAGTCTTCGATTTTGAGTGCAATTTTTCGAAAGAATTAGCGTAATTTCTCATCTGTCTTCTTATTTCTGTTGATTGCATTTAGAACCGCCGTATTTTGTCCGATTAATCGAATTTTGACTAGAAAATCAATTCAAAAAATGTACAGCCGCGTAGAAACAGGTTCAAGTTTTTCAGCTTGATCTTTGATCAGTTCTTTCAATTTTCTTAGGGATTTGACTGATGAACAACGCAAGAATTGAAAGAAAACTAATGATCATCCTGTCGCTGGAATTTGTTCACAAAATAAAAATTTTTCTCAAAATTCAATCCTGCAGAATGGCTTAAAAGTTTCTGTTACAATAAGTTCTAAATGCATATTTCAAATCTTTAAAATGAGTCCGACTACAACGAAGACTTGTACGTGATTTACGAAACTTTTGGGGAAACCCCTGTATCTTTCTTTCGCAATTGACGAAGGTGAAAGTTTGATTGCACTGCCATTGATAAATTTCGTTATTTTCTGTTTTGTATGTGTCGACGTCGAGAATTTCTCGAGTCCTCAACATCGCGTCATCATCGCGTCGACACGAAGATTTCAGTGAATTTTACGATGTTGATTTACGGCTACGTGTTGTTTTCGCGAGGTGCCATAAAACGATTTCAGGCGATAATGAGAGTTTTCTTTCGTTTCCTCTTTTATGTATGCCAACTGACGTCACGGTTTTTCAAGGCTCTGAGTTTTTATGGCTTTGAGTTTGTGACGGGATTCTTACGTAAGCTTGAATGAATTCTGCATGTATTTCTCTGTTTATTGAATTTCTGGCTTTCTCGACGATTTTGTTGTTCTACTTGCAGTTTACAATTTATGTGCTTTGGATGCCATGAATGTCGCAAAACTCATGTTCATCTGTTCGAAGTTTTCTTTCATTTACATATATTTGGGATGTACCTTTTTTTCAAATGTTTGAAAATTTTATTAAGCTTAATAAAGAGTAATTCCCTTCTGCTGTAAAGAGAGACAATAAAATAATTGCAGACTTCCAATTTGTTTTGTAGTTGCAATGGATAGCCTGTAACGAATGTTTTAAATTCGTTTGCTTTTTCAGTAGCTCTGAGAGCATTGCGGAATGAAGAAATGTGCAAAAATGTAAATTGCGTAATGAAGCAGCTGCTTTCTGACGATGTATGGTGAAATACGATTTAAACGTGGTGAATTCACGTTCAAGACCCTAACTTTTGCGAGAACTGGGAAAAACGAATTGCTGATGATAAATTTTAGGAATTGAATGTTTCAGAAATTGCATGTCTTGTAGTTTCAAAAATTCAAAGCCTGATTTATGAGCCGAAAAATTGCATAGCTGTCGTATCATCTCACGTTTTTGTATATTTTGTAGATTTATTCCTTGAAAACCCCGAAAACACAATTAAGTTTTGTTTGTATTCGTAAAAATTACTAGGAAACATTGCAGAAAAATTTAATACCGTGTTTCTGGGGTAAATTGACGAGAAAATTCAAAATTATTTCCTCTTTCAGCAATCTGATGTCTATAAGAATGGTGTCACGGGTCGAACAGATGTCGCCCGCTGACACGCCGCTTTTCTCGGGACGACTAGATGTCGCCCGAGTCAGAGGAACAAACAGGAGAAGAAAAATTCGACGTGGCGTACGAAAATGCCACGTCGTCACAAGATTTGAGAAAAAGAAATCCATCTTCTTCCAGAAGA
>CAJPEX010000943.1:0-27323 GCA_905338405.1 Notodromas monacha
TATATATATATATATATATATATATATATATAGATGCGTCCAGGACTCATGCTGCCCTGGATCCTCCTGGAGCTGGCCAAGATGGCCTTCTGCGCCGCCTTCGGACTCGCCCTGATCGTGAAGGCGCCGCAGTGGGCCAACGAGCTGGGCCAGTTCGTCACGGCCGCCTCGAGTTCCGTGGGCTACTCAGTGTCGCCCACCGAGGAATACCTGCGCATCCAGCTGATTGCCCAGGGCGCCGGCCTCATCCTCTTCTCCCTCATCAACGTCTACTTCTGGCTCGTCGTCGTGTCGTGTCGCCAGCAGATCAAAGCCGGCGGTGACCTGATGGGCCCACGGGGAGACCAGGTCAAGCCCATGGACGACGACTGATGCGAGACTGCTGCTGCTGCTGCTGCTGCTGGTCGCCTGCAGTATTTCATTTGTAAATCAATTATCTGATGAAGATAATAATACAGTACAGTACGTGGAAATATGCTCTCGTTTCTGCTGTAAACTCTAAGCAGTATAATATTTCACGAAAGAAAAAAAAATACAGATGGGAGGAATGAGAAGAAGAAGAAGAAGTCGATTCGGCCGCAACGAGTCTCGATTATTGTCATGCAAAAAAAGAGGAAAAGCCTCAATTCTTTTTTGCTCTATACTATTCCGGCCGCACGAAACAAATGCCAAAAAAATATGAGGAGAAGAAGAAGTCGATTCGGCCGCAACGAGTCTCGATTATTGTCATGCAAAAAAAGAGGAAAAGCCTCAATTCTTTTTTGCTCTATACTATTCCGGCCGCACGGAACAAATGCCAAAAAAATATGAGGCGTCCAAAAAAAAAAACAATCTCTACTCTGCAGTATACAGAAAAGTCCGAGTATTTTTTCCAGTGTCGCAAAAGTCTTGAGGCAGACTATTGGCAGGAATATTTTTCACGCCCTTATTTCCAATAATACACGCAGGACTAAATAAGCTGGCATAAGTGAACTTCCAAATAGACTATCATAGCGACTCTGACTGCCAGTGACATCTACAATGAAGGGATACGTTTGGTATATAGTGTGGAAGGATTACAAAACTCTTTTCACTATACTGCACAGTAATTTTTTTTTTTAGACGCCTACTTAAACATGTATTGATATTCGCTGCCTTATATTGAGACCGAGGGTTTCAGCAAAAATGTCTATTTGTGCGAAAATAAAAATGCAACAGAGGATTAAAAAACATTCGATTGTCTTTAATTTAAAGCCGGAGCCAAAAGCAAGCTGTTCTACCTTTTTCAAAATGTTTTTTTTTCACCCACAAACAAAGGATAATAAGAGTCAATAAATGTATGAGAAAAAAAATTTATACAAATAGTTAGACTTGTTTTTTCAGGAACAAAAGGAAGCGCAGGAAAACAATGATTTATTCAAAGGACACCTGTGGTAAAAGAACTAGATTAGGATTTTATTTCCCTCCCTGGGAGAACAATAATTGAGTTGGCAATGAAACATACCTTTGTGGGAAAAGAGGTGATTTACTCCGTTTTTTTCTTTCTTTTTTTCTATACGACTCGCGTGTAGATTACCGGAGTAAGTGTGAGATCCCGAGTGGTCGTTCATAGAAGTTAACAAGTAAAGAAAACTTTCTTTTTAGACAGTTCAAACCAAAACTGCAAAAATTGGTCACAGTATGTGCAAGTTTTATAATATAGGATGATTTCTACAAAGAAAGTTTGCAAATAGAAAATACCATCCATTCACCCAAATTTCTGGCCATGAGCCATAATCATATACTGTACAGTATATGCAAAGAAATCAAGACACAATAAAAACTTGATGCAAATTTTATTTTACCACAAATGCTTCATTATAAAATATGTTTCCCTGGATAAAGCCTTCAGGGCGCTTGTTCAAACAACCATCTCAATATACAAACATTCAAGTTTCAGTATAAAAACCTATTTTGATTGCATTTGGATGCTCCTGAGGCTTAAAAAGTTGACATTTGTTGTAAAAAAAAATATGACTCTACACTACTACACAGATGGTACATCCTGGTTTTTAACCATCCCACAATTTGATGGTAAAATTTGCTGGGATGTCAACTTGCAATTCAACCTCTTGCCCAGCAATTTGATCTGCAGAGAGACTCAAAATGTCATATTCAATTTAGAAAACATCAAATTTGACATTGTCTGGCAATTTTGACTGCTATTCAATTCAGCCTGTACCCAGAAATAGACAATAGGTTTAAATTGTGGGGCACCACCAGTATATCAAAAGAACTTGAATTCAATTTAGAAAACATCAAATTTGACATTGTCTGGCAATTTTGACTGCTATTCAATTCAGCCTGTACCCAGAAATAGACAATAGGTTTAAATTGTGGGGCACCACCAGTATATCAAAAGAACTTGAGACATTTTATATAAATAGCACAGTGGAGTGCATGAATAAGTTTTTGAATGATGCAAGGCAGCAAGGCAGGTGGAATTAAAAAGCGAATTACTCCACACATTTCAAGTGTCTCCCATTGAACTATTAAAAGAAACAACCACTGCGAAATTTTTATATGCTCATATTGAACCCAGACAAGTATTTGATGTCCATTCTCATTTTTTGAATACAATTTTGAAAAAAAGAAACATAATTTTGCTCTTCAGTTACACAATTGCAGACAATTTGGGCTCATACCTAAATACACCATGTGAAATGTGATGAATGATAACTCAGCACATCAATAAATTTGCAAGAGTGATGAATGAGTACTTTGTGAAGTGCCCCTGTTTTCAATGGCTGGTTCATGCAGGACTTCCTGGTGGGAACCCATGTCCACAGTTCGTCGTCGTTACGTTCAGTACGAGGTTCACTGAGAGGGGAGGGAGAGATCGTTATAAACGACAGGAACTGGTCTTTACCTTTTCGTCCGTTGAAAGGGACTTGGGAATAGCGTAAAAGTCGGAATATAGTCTGTGGCTGTCAGTATAGTCAGTACCTCACATAGGCCCAGCCAGCAGGGATATACTTGCCATTACCAAGTGCTGCTGCTGCTTGGGGGGGTTTGTGCTGCTGGCAGGTATTATTGAGCCAAAAACATGCCTGCCAGGGGGAACCCCAATGCTGAAAGGTCTGAAAACTGCTGTGTGACCTGTCTCACCAAGCGCCAGCCATCAATCACATTTATTATTCTGGCCACTTCCCTGGTGAGTGCTCATTCCATTCCAGATGACCCTAGCTTGTCTGATGGAAATTACTGTGTTTAACCTCAGTGAGTGACACTTTTGTTTTATAAAACCTATACAGTATAGGGATATGTGCGAAAAGTTTATTCCTGAAAAAAAGGAATCCAGAAAAATGGGATAAAGTCTTTTTTATCTTAAACACAGTACCTTAAAATACTGTAACTACCTCCGTTTTGTTTAATTAGGAAGTCTTAAGTCTAAGACGTCCAGAAGACGTCTTTTAAAAGTTAGTTTTAACATGACTAAACAGTCTTGTAATTTCAGTGCTTTTTATTGATAAAGAAGTTAAAAATTCAAATTGAGGTGAACTAAGTCCCACATTTAAAGTACAGCTGCTGCAGGTTCTCCGCTTGAACATTGCCAATAAAACAATTTCAGAATTTATCATACATTATTGAGTCTACATTTATATATAAAAGAATGTGAGTCAATTTCTGCAGAATTTATATCTCAGATTTTTTTTTTCATCAAACAGATGTTCAGCCTCTTGTCATTGATGCTGCTTGGAGGAATGACCAGAGCAAGAAAAGGTAGGTGATCAGAGTGGGATTTGGTAGACATTCAAACCTGACTCATTCCCTGATGAAACACATTTTCAGCACCAGATGGCGCCATTCCAGCATTTGTTGGAATGCACTTGTTGTTCCTAATCTCTGCTCTGCTCACTGCTGGCACCAACCATGTAAGTATATGAATGATTTTAAAATTTATTTTCAGATTCACTTCAGAGATTTTATCAAGGATTTTGATCTCAGAAAAATATCTGGATTACATTAAATTTCCATGAATGCACAATTGGTTAGCTGACAAAGCCAAAAATATCATAAAAAACACTATTTTACCCACTTATACCAATTCTAACGTTACATGTAAATGCTGCTTGTTGTCATTTTCACAAGTTACATCACCCCCTCCCCCCCTCACACATGGATTTTTGCACAAGAGACTGCTTCTGGAGGCAGTTTTCCCTCCCATGCAACAGACTAAATCCACTTAACAGACTTATTGCTGGTTTAAAGTTAATGGTAACATGTTAATTTTCAACAATTGAATTTGCATGACAGATGTTTATGCACAAATTAAGACCCCTGTGCAGGGGTTCACTGTACATCATCAAATGGTGGCAAAAATGCTCTTATATCTTTAATTAATTTCATTGGATGACATTGAAGAATAAATCAGGGAGAGCTCATAGAGGAGTTACAAATTCATTATGCATTGAATTTTTGTTTCCTGCAAAGGTTTGGAAACAGAGATTCAATAATATTGTATTTTATGGTACAATTTCTCTATAAATTTTCAAAATGTGCAGCCATGCAGTTATACTTAGTCTGTATGATACTGTACTTCTGGGATAATACATACAGAACAGTACAGTAGACCTTCATTTAAAATTGTGTTGTTGCCATCAATTTTAAATTTGATAGTTTATGGGGATGCAAGCTGTATATAGTTGAAGAGTTGCTGGACCGCCCATATTTGCACACTTTTTCTGCATTCACTTATTAATGAGGAAGTATACCATCAGCAAGTCAACAGCATGCAGTTCCTTGGATGCCTTGAAAAACATGTAATATTCATATCAACAGTTCCTGCTGCTGACAATGTGAAACACATGTACCATACTTTGTTGTATTACTGCTGTGTAACAGTTTCTTCCTTATTAGCTTATAATAAGTGCTTATGTGGATCTATAATTGACAAAAACCTGTCTATGCTTGCATGTGTATGTAAATATGTAGTGTTTATTATGTGTGTGTGTGTGTGTGTGATTATGTGTAGAACAACGTGCGAGCCGCGTTGCCATGGCTACTCACACAGTTGGTGGTGATCGGGGCGCTGGCGACGTTCGGGTCCCTCATGCTGGCACGACATCTACCCTCGCTGGAATCACACCTGCGACGGGCAGCGACATCTTCCGTGCAGGACTCGGAGTGGCTGACCCCGGCTGCGCCTCGAGCCGTGCGCGACAAGGAACTCGCCACTCTGGCGCGGTTCATCAAAAAGTTGCGCACTGTTGCCTGGACACTGATTGTTGTCGCGGGGATCGAGATTTACTTCCTGGCGCGGGTGCTCCTCAACTTGTTTGTGCCCATTGTTGTTTCGTCTTCGTCCTCGTCCTCGTCATCATCATCGTCGTCATCATCGTCATCATCAGACACAGCAGCTGCGGGTGCTAAGAAGAAGAATAATAGTGACAAGAGGACAGCTGTTGCTGCTGCTGATGGCAGCAACAGCATCATCATCAGTAGTTGGAATTCGGAGCGATTCGACAACACTGCTGATTATTCAGACGTGGTGCAGGATGAGGCAGGGACTGCAGAGATGGTTGTTGTTGTCACTGGGGCACCAGCAGGTTCTTCAGGGAGGCTGAGGAAAGTGCAGCAGTGACATCTGTGCTGTCCATGTTTCCAGAGTTCAACTTATGTACGTGGATGTGTGTGTGTGTATGCTCAAAAGGATGCCACATCATATCACATGCATGGTCTATTGTTTTGTTTTTTTTACTCAGGAAAATGGAAAGTCAGCAGAATAGACTGTGCATATTTCATTAGTCAGCAGGTTTTTCTTTGTGCTTTCTCACCTGAAAACTGAGTGGGTTGTTTTTATCATGTACATATTCAGTGTAATTGCATTCAGGACAATAACAACAAAAATGACAGGGATTTGAAGTTTGTGTGATGAAGGCAATTCCTCTCTCTCTCTCTCTCACTTTCCTTTTTTTCTCAACAAAATTCATCTTGCATTAGCTGCTTTTAATGATGAATTGAATAACTCATCTATTCCACTGTAATAACTTTCTGTGCCCTACAATATTTTAATATATTGATTAGTTATCCTTATAAAATTTTAGATGATTTGTTTACACTGGTGTATTTCCTCTCAGCTTTCAAGATTTTAAAGTGGGTATTCCTGCATATAAATATGGCTGCATGTGAGCTCCTTCATACACTCTTGAAACTTAGCTTCATCTCTCAGACATGTGATTTAAAAATAATTTACTGGCTGTATATAGTATACAGTAGTTGCTGTTCTTTGAGTTAGTTGAAGATTGCCAAAAGTTGTGCATCCAGTGTATATTTTGATTTCTGTTTTGTTCATATTGAATCCCTATATCATGTATTCATGTCCCAAAAATTGTGCCCAGAACATGAATATACACTGTTTATCTCTGTGCCAAACTATACAATGCGTCACTTTTTTGCAAAGTTTTATTCGCATGTTGGACACAAAAACACAATATGGATTCTGAGATGCATCAAGGATTCTTCATCTCTCAAATCTACACCAGGTTCAACAGATGCTTTTACATAATTGCAGCTGAAAATTGAAAGTACTGTACCTGCATTTAAATTGTTTTCGAGATTCAATAACTAGTAATGAGGCACCATATCCTCATTATTCAATTTTTATTTTGTTGTGTATATTTACACTTCTTTAAATTTAAAGGTTCAGTACATCCTTTATAGTGGAAGTAGTAAAACACAGTATTCCAGCAGTTTTAGGATTTATTGCCTTTCATCAATAAACACACAAGACAAGACCTCAAAGGATTCCTACTTGGGATTCTACTCAATGGTCAGCGCACTAATGCCTGATTTTGGGAAGATGCTACTGGAGTTTATATACTCCAGAAAATCTGGTACAAGGTCAGAAGTACCAGGAAGTGTACTTCTTAATTGAGGGACAGATCTGGGAGGGGAGGACGGAATGCAAGGCTACGTCCTTCAAGAAAGGTCAATATATGATACAATATTTTATCAAATATATTAGCCTCAAGAATCGCTTTGTCAGGAAGAGTAATTAATCTCTTCCTTTTTCTCATCTTCTTTGTTTCACCTGAGTCCTATAATATTCTTTTTACGACCCAGTTCAGAGTCGTTTATTATTTACAACTCTGGGCACAGGGCTCACGTGTATCATGGAGTATTTTCCTGAGGATAACAATTCATAGTTTTGGAAGAAACTTGGAAACTTGTTCTAAAACACAGAGATTTCAGGATTTGCATATGACTATTGCATTCTGTCTATACCTACAGAATTTAGTCCAGCATGCAGGACTTGAAACTTATTTAAATACTGTTCCTCCAAAACTGAAATAGTGCAAAATATATGATTCAGTATTATATGATTAATACTGTATATAATTCAGGAACCAATGGTTTTACATTAATCCTTATAAGGGAAAACGTGACCAGCAGCCTTACAATCGTTTTACCTATAACAACCATTATTGCGCAGGAACAAATTGTGGTCATTATAGGCAAGGCACCATCACTGTATGTGCACAAACATTAGCATCATTATTGCTAATAATAAGATGAAGCAATTATTTACATTTAGGGAGAATTTTTTCTAAATGTAATCACAAAAATAAGAGTTTTTTTTTTTGGCACTCGTGTAGTGCTTCTTTTTAGAATATCCCTGCGTTTTGATCAAGATTTTGAAAAAAAAAAGTTCTGCCTTCAACTTTCGCGTACGTGTACTTGAATCCTAGTACTCTATTTATCCAAGGGAGTACTTGTTTCAAGAAGAAAATAGAAGGCACTTTCAACATTTCGGGACATACACTGCATCATATACAGTTGTATTTCTCGTCAGTCGTCAACTCGTCATCGTCACACTTTTTTTTTTGAGTCACAGTATTAGTGCTTTCTTTTCGAAGGAGTTGTCTTTTCTGTGTGCGATTTAAAAAAAAAAGCGCTTGAATGATATCCTCGTTCTGAAAATTGTATAGATACAAAAAAAACGATGCGGCGGTGGTTATTTTTCATTTCCTCATCGTCGCTGTGGATTCGAGTGGCTCTTTTAATTATTTTCTCGACACAGCAACAGTGCACCAATGTCGTTGATGGTGCTACTGCTGATGGTACTCATGGTCGTCATCGAGGCTCGGATAATTACGCAGGACACATGATGAGACAAGCATCATCGCCAGCAGATGACGAGGGCGACACTCCAGTCATCATCAATGGGCAGAAAGTGGCCAATAGGAACTTGGCACCCTGGATGGTGTACCTGGAAGCCCTGAATTCGGGCATCTGTGGGGGGTCACTCATCACCAACCAGGTCATCCTCACAGCTGCTCATTGTGTCACCTCCAAGTGGGTCAAATATACACTGTATTTCTTATCTATACTGTATTTTACTTGAGGACCACGTGCACTTGAGTAACGCACGCATCACAGGGGTTTTTCAGTTGGAAATTTTGCTAAAATCATATCCCCAAGTAAGATGCTCACCCCAATTTTTAGTGAATCTGAAACCACAAAATTTCAAAAATAAAAGCAAAAAATTAACTTTAGACATGAATTGAACAAAAATCTGATAAATTTTCCACTGTATCAGTACAAAAAGGCTTTCTTGTTAGATTTGTTCCAAATTTCTCCATTATGATCAAGTATTATGCACACATAATTTCCTGAAAATTCTTGAAAAATTTGGACCTGCTTATGACGTGCACCCCTTTTTTTCTTCTGAAATTTGAGAAAAATGGTGCGTGTGGTACTTGAGTAAATATGGTATTTGCTACAGACTTCATCTTCAATGAAAATCATGATGCCTATACAATAAGGATGTTCTCTGCACATACATTATATGTAACACATTATTTTCTTGTTCAGCAGGAGTATTAAAAACAAGCAGCAAATGAGATGAAACAAATTAGGGAAGTTTCAAGTTTGACAAGGAAACTAAAATGTCTGCTTTCAACAAATTTGAAGAAGTTGCAAATTCTTTACTCTCTCTGCAATAATTTTCTCTCAATAATATACAGTCAAAGCCAGTTACTTACACCACCAGTTAATGGGACCATGTATGCAGCCACTTATTTTGACCAAATGGTCAAAATAGCTGGGTTGACTGTTGATTTGCTTAGGCATTTTGCTTGAACTATGACAATTTATGTAATGATGTATTTTGAACAGATGTGAAAGACTCTATGGATCTGGGCCAATAAACACTTGCTTCATCCAAGTTCAGCATCCTTCAAAACTCCTTTGCAAAGTAGTTTTCAGCCTTTTAAGTGCACACAATTATTATATTGATTCTAGACAAAAATTTCATTTTTCCCTCAACTAAATATCTCCCCAAGTCAAATTGTTGACTGTACTGCATGTATACATAGGCACTTCATAATCATGAAATGTGCTTCAAAGAAATTCACTTGTGCCATTCATTGTGCTGAATTTCCTACCTTGAAAATATATCTCCTCCAAGAATTTTTTCTATTGATGGCACAGGTCAATTTCCTTGCTCCTTCTCACTATTGTTTTATCTGCATCATCATATGCATCAGAGATGCTACAACAGGAGTGCTGACCAAAGCCAGTTCAGTTTCTTACACCATCGGAGGACTGACTTCCTTATCAGGGGATGAAAGCGCAGAAACTGGGGAATTCACAGGCACACAAACAGCAAATGGGATCAAGGTGCACGAGCAATACACGGAATCGGATTTGAGGTACGACTTGGCACTCGTCAAGCTGGCGACTCCCATAGCAGCTACGACATCTACCATCAGCCCAATCACACTCGCCGCCCCGGATTTCAACGCGGAAGGACTTGGTGTCACTGTCATCGGCTGGGGAGTCACTCAGACGGGAGGTGCGGGGGTTTTTTTGTTTTTGTTTCAATTGATGTTTCTGCTGTGTATATATATATATTTTTTTTTACTTCTAGAATTATTGCAGTCCTTATCAGGAAATTTATGCAATCATGATTCAAGCATAATTCATTTTACAGATGTTAGTGCTGATCTACTGTCAGCCGCAACAGATGTGCGGTCGAACGCTGTTTGCGAGTCCTACTGGAATTGTCCAGGGCAAACTGCGAACTATGACTCTGGCTTTCAGCTCTGCTTCTCTGGACACGGCATCAATGGAGTCTGTTCTGTGAGATTTCTACTTTTGGCAGGCCTTTTCCAGAGTATTGTTATACATATGCACTTGATGAGGCTGAATAATAACTCAAACCTCCCCAAGTCAACTATCTCACCAAGATTGGTTCTTTTTCTTCATGTGTGTCCCAGTCTGAATTCTCTGAGAAAAAAAGGTATTAAAAACCTCCCTACTTCAAAAGCATTCTCTATCTCAAACCACCAGAACTAAAATTCCCCATGCAAATAAGGAGGTTTCTTGGTAATTATTTTATTGTTCCAGAAGGTAAGTAAGGATAAGAATGTAAATTTATGTGTTCAGAAAGGAGGTGAAAGACTAATTGGGCAAATGATCCCTTGCTTCCAAGTTCTGCATCTTGTCAACTCATTAAAAAAAGCAATTTAAGGTCTGGAATATCACCAATCACAATTTCCTTGTAATCCCCCCCCCTTTCCCCCAAAAATGCATCATTTTCTTATAACTTTAAACCTTTTATAACCCAAATTGTTTTGCTGGCTCCTTCAGGTATAACTTGAAAAGGTTCAACTGTTAATATTGTATATACACTACTGTTTACTGTATATATATATATATATGATCAGGCTGCATGTGTGGCATTTTGTTGTGCCTATAATTTCACCCACTTATTCGAATTTTCCATACAAGTCAACATTTTGGATGCATTATCATCATGCATTGCATTTCAAGATGCACTTGATACCTTGCAATTCAACCTCTTACAGCAATTTGTTTGTCCCACAAGTCAGCAGTCAAATTTGCTGGGATTAGGTCACCTCCAATTCAATTTCTGCCCTGCAATACAATAGATACAGTCAACCCCTGTCTAATGGACTTGATTTGTGCAAGGGACAAGTGTGTTAGACAAAAATTCCTTTACACGAATTCAATTACATAAAAAATTGAAAATTTCAATTTTCAACACTAATTTTAAACCAAAAGAAGTCTGTTTGGTGGATTTTGTCTGTTGGGCAGGAGGAAAAACTGCTTGCAGAGCTGGTCTGTTAGGCGAAAATCCCTTACACGGGAGGTTTGTGAGGCGGGGGGCCACTGTATGCCCATCTATAGTGTATAGAAAAAAATTTAGTAGATTAAAAAATTAATCTAAAAAACCACGTTTTCAAAAAGCAAAAAATAACCTTAAACCTGGTGCGCATCTATTTCATTTGTATTTCACTTCTTCCCAACAATCTCCATGCGCACCACGTTTAAGGTTATTTTTTGCTTTTTGAAAACGTGGTTTTTTAGATTAATTTTTTAATCTACTAAATTTTTTTNAGCTTGATAGCTAGTCAGGAAGTGAGTGAAATTTGAGTTTCAAAATTTGATCCGGACAAACAGACAGACAGACAGACAAGAAAGTGAGTTCATAAAAACGTGGTAAAAACGTGGTAAAATCTGCACTTTTGCTGATGATGATGAGCTGGCAAATCCTTCAATAGTGTTGGAAAATATACTATGTTTTTTTGGGCATCCATATAAATTTGACATGAAATTTTATTTTGTGCAGGGTGACAGTGGGGGTCCAGTGGTGACCCAATTGGGCAGTTCAGCAGTGCAACTAGCAGTGAATTCATTTGTGAGACCAGGAACTGCCGATGCTGGACCTTGCCCAGTAGTGACAAACAAGAGCAAGATGTCTGCTGCATTCCTGCAATTCTTCCGCGCCATTTTTGGCACAGGAACCCGCGCTGCTTCGGAATGCGGCATAAACACGCCGGCAGTTGGTCCGAAAATTGCTGCACACAGGAATTGGATCGACACCAATGCTGCCAATCTTGCTGCATAAACATTTTGATTCAAATCCTGACACTGATTGCGATGGTTTGCGCGAGAGAAAAAAAAATTCAGCAGAGGCGCATTGCGAAATTGAATAAAAATCGGAAAGAAGAGAACCACACTTGATCTATAATTGAAGGGGTTGTCGCGGCCGGAAGCAACGCAGCTCCAGCATCCGGTAGAAACTGGACTGGAAAACATGTTGGATTTCTGAGGCCTGTGAGCCTTGCAAATATCCTGTTTTTGTCAGACTCTCTGAGCCTCACTCAAGGACAAGAAGTGGTCATCACTTCTTGGATTTTGCCTGTATATTGGCCAATCCTGAGTCAGGAAGAAATCACCTGATTTCTTCCTGACCCAGTCCAAGCACCTGGGTATAAAAACCCTAATTCCTCTTTGAGAGGAGAAGTCGGAACCTAGTGTTAAGTGGCCTTTTAACTTTAAATTACCTCATTCAATATTCTGAGCTAACCAAAACCATTGAATTAACAGCCAATTGATGTACTGGGCAATGAGAATGAACTCCTCTAAAAAGAGTTTGAGTTCTTATTCAAAACTTGCATTCTGATGACTGCACAATTCAATTCCTTTGTCTGGGATCCAATGGACCTATGACAAAAATGGTGGTCAGTACACTGTCTCACCATGACAGGGGTTCCAATAATTGATTTTCAGGAACACGCGCATCTCATGTTCAATTCTATGTTCAATTCGTTTTTCTGCCCAGTTTTGACTCAGTATAGCCAGACTATTCAATTCACAAAAATCAACAACTTTGCTTTGGTTGAATGTCATTTTATTTGACTCAATTATTGCTACCGTGTATAAAAGCTCAAAAAAGCCAGCAGCACCCAACTTTCAGCAATTATATCTGTTAAAAATGAATGAAATATTGTAAACATGCTGTTTATTTCAGCATGTCAAATGGAATCATTTTTATCATTGCATGCTGTTGAGAAAACTTTTTGAAAAAGGTCTCAACATAACCCATGATGGTCCAAAGGTTATGGGAATTTTTTTGGATTTTTAAAAATGTTTTTCAATTCAACTGCATGATGATAAGTGAAAACTTTCCAGTTTCTTTCTGAGTTCTCCACCCATTTCACAGAGATTTAAAAATGTTTCATGCTGGGTTAAAAAATGAATTTCTTGTTTTATCCATTATCGAAAACTCAGAAACAATAATGGATAAAACAAACAAATTCCAATTTTTAGCATGCCTGATGCATTTTCAGCACCTTGAGAGAGAGATGTGTGGAGAACTCTGGCTGTAACAATAAAGTTTTCTCTTATCATCATGCAATAAATTCAATATTTTTTTAAATTCACAACAAATCCAAGAGCCTGAGAAAATCATGGGCTATGTCATGATTATTCTTTTTTTACAATCATGGCTACTCTAAAAACATCAGAAGTTGAGTCCAAGTGGGACAACCCTGTGTATATACATGCATTTGTATTCACAGGGTGTAAAAAAAAAACAGGGGGTCACATCAGCCAAGAGGCTGATACCCAGCAACAAGTTGGCATCAGGATTCAGGAGTGGAGCAACATTATTGCACTGCTCATTTTTGTTTCCTTTTCTGTATTTCTCATCCCCACCTCTTACATTTTGGGAATTTGTGCAGCCATCTCAAATAAGAGAGCATGAAGTTTGCTATTTGTATTGCTAAAACAGCACTGGAGAACATCATCTTATAGTGGAAGAAATTCCCTAAAAATTTGTTTTGAAAGTTTATATTCAAATGGTGTTTTGTGACAATCCTGTGGGCACTTTGAGACCAGAAAACTATGATTGTTCAAAAGGGAATCAAATAAGCTTTCCTTTGGTGTTTTTTCATTGCCACAGCTTGATTTGCTATACAGGGCTACAAAACTAAGTGATGTAGGTTAACCCTTGGAAAACAGAGCTTTCATATCTTGGCCATCAGGCAGCAAAATCTATTTTTCGGGTAAGGGGCATTTCAGTTTGACCAAAGGTCACTGAAATGCCAAGGCATAAAAAAAATTGGGAGCAGTAAATCCCATTTTTTCAATAAAACCCCGATGTTAATCCTATGCTGGGAATGTATGAAAATACACCACCCAGGGAGGAATTGTTTTAGCCAACATTTTCTGCAGGATCACAAAAAAAAATATTGAACTTTTTCCTGACTTAGACCTTGGTTCAAAAATTGTTTTTTTTTTGCATTTGCAGTCCTCATAGTGACAAAATTTTGAAAAAAATATCCCAACTTGGCTGCAGCACAAGGGTTAAGAATCTGCTCACTTTTTTTTTGGCCCACCTTGTACATTTAGACTTTAGCATATGTGAAATGAATTTGTTCAGCAGTCTTTTATTTCATTGCCACAGCTTGATTTGCTACTGCATGAGCTAAAGTAAGCTAAAAAAAAAATTGGTTCACTTTTTTGGCCCACCCTGCACATTTATTACAGACTGCAGCATGTATAAACTTGAGTTGTGAAATGCATCAAATAAGCATCACACACACAAACACACCAGTTGCACTCCATATATTTCACCTTTGTATATACAGTAATGTCACACAAAATGCACAGCGTGAAAGCATAAAAAAAGAGATAACCATTCACGCCATTCCCGAGCTCATTATTCGTTGCTTATTATTGTCCAACTTCAAAACTGCTGCTTATTGTTGCTGGCATGCGACTGCTGCTGTTGATGCGGTGGACTGAGGGTGGCATTGGAGGACTTGACGTACAAGCACGACAGCTCGTAGCAATCGGGTTTAGTGCCGAAAATCGTGTGGCAAACCTCCTCGTACCAACTGCACAAGTCGCGAACGTGGTGCACGTCAACCTGCGCCACCACGGCGCCAGAGTGCAGGTGCGAGTGGGAGTCGATGAGAGTCAGCTGCATANAGAAACTGGACTGGAAAACATGTTGGATTTCTGAGGCCTGTGAGCCTTGCAAATATCCTGTTTTTGTCAGACTCTCTGAGCCTCACTCAAGGACAAGAAGTGGTCATCACTTCTTTGATTTTGCCTGTATATTGGCCAATCCTGAGCCAGGAAGAAATCACCTGATTTCTTCCTGGCCCATTCCAAGCACCTGGCTAGAAAAACCCTAATTCCTCTTTGAGAGGAGAAGTCGGAACCTAGTGTTAAGTGGCCTTTTAACTTTAAATTACCTCATTCAATATTCTGAGCTAACCAAAACCATTGAATTAACAGCCAATTGATGAACTGGGCAATGAGAATGAACTCCTCTGAAAAGAGTTTGAGTTCTTATTCAAAACTTGCATTCTGATGACTGCACAATTCAATTCCTTTGTCTGGGATCCAATGGACCTATGACAAAAATGGTGGTCAGTACACTTTCTCACCATGACAGGGGTTCCAATAATTGATTTTCAGGAACACGTGCATCTCACGTTCAATTCTATGTTCAACTCCTTTTTCTGCCCAGTTTTGACTCAGTAGACAGATTATTCAATTTACAAAAATCAAGAACTTTTCTTTGGTTGAATTTCATTTTAATTGACTCAATTATTGCTACCGTATATAAAAACTTCAAAAAGCCAGCACATAACTATCAGCAATTATTTCCATTAAAAATGAATGAAATATTGTAAACATACTGTTTATATTTCAGCATGTCAAATGGAATCATTTTGATCATTGCATGCTCTTGAGAAAACTTTCTGAAAAACGTCTCAACATAATCCATGATGGTCCAAACGTTATGGGAATTGTTTGGTATTTTTAACAATTCAACTGCATGATGATAAGTGAAAACTTTCCAGTTTCTTTTAGAGTTCTCCCCCCATTTCACAGAGATTTAAAAATGTTTCATGCTGGGTTTAAAAAAATGAATTTCTTGTTTTCTCCATTATCGAAAACTCAGAAACAATAACGGATAAAACAAACAAATTCCAATTTTTAGCATGCCTGATGCATTTTCAGCACCTTGAGAGAGAGATGTGTGGAGAACTCTGGCTGTAACAATAAAGTTTTCTCTTATCATCATGCAATAAATTCATTAGTTCTTTTAATTCACAACAAATCCAAGAACCTGAGAAAATCATGGGCTATGTCATGATTATTCTTTTTTACAATCATGACTACTCTGAAAACATCAGAGGTTGTGTCCAAGTGGGACAACCCTGTGTATATACATGCATTTGTATTCACAGGGTAGACAAAAAAAACTGAGGGTCACACCAGCCAATAAGAGGCTGGTACTCAGCAGCAAGTTGGCTTCAGGATTCAGGAGTGGAGCAACATTATTGCACTGCTCATTTTTGTTTCCTTTTCTGCATTTCTCATCCCCACCTCTTAAATGTTGGTAATGTGTGCAGCCCTTTCAAATAAGACAGCATGAAGTTTGCTATTAATTTATATTGCTAAAACAGCACTGGAGAACATCATCTTATAGTGGAAGAAATTCCCTAAAAATTTGTTTTGAAAGTTTATATTCAAATGGTGTTTTGTGACAATCCTGTGGGCACTTTGAGACCAGAAAACTATGATTGTTCAAAAGGGAATCAAATAAGCTTTCCTTTGATGTTTTTTTTATTGCCACAGCTTGATTTGCTGCACAGGGCTATAGAACTAAGTGATGTAGGTTAACCCTTGGACAACAGAGCTTTCATATCTTGGCCATCAGGCAGCAAAATCTATTTTTTGGGTAAGGGGCATTTCAGTTTGACCAAAGGTCACTGAAATGCCAAGGCATAAAAAAAATTGGGAGCAGTAAATCCCATTTTTTCAATAAAACCCCAATGTTAATCCTATGCTGGGAATGTATGAAAATACACCACCCAGGGAGGAATTTTTTTAGCCAACATTTTCTGCAGGATCACAAAAAAAATATTGAACTTTTTCCTGACTTAGACCTTGGTTCAAAAATTGTATTTTTTTGCATTTGCAGTCCTCATAGTGACAAAATTTTGAAAAAAATATCCCAACTTGGCTGCAGCACAAGGGTTAAGAATCTGCTCACTTTTTTTGGCCCACCTTGTACATTTAGACTGTAGCATATGTGAAATGAATTTGTTCAGCAGTCTTTTATTTTAATGCCACAGCTTGATTTGCTACTGCATGAGCTAGAGTAAGCTTTTTTTTTAACCAAGTGAAAAAACCGGGTGGGACGTGTAAATAATGTCTGACGTCGTACATATTTGAACTCAACACTTTACGTAGTTTATTCGTAGTGTGTGTGTTTGTGTGGTCAACGTGAGGTATTATTTCACCTTTGTATATACAGTAATGTCACACAAAATGCACAGCGTGAAAGCATAAAAAAAGAGATAACCATTCACGCCATTCCCGAGCTCATTATTCGTTGCTTATTATTGTCCAACTTCAAAACTGCTGCTTATTGTTGCTGGCATGCGACTGCTGCTGTTGATGCGGTGGACTGAGGGTGGCATTGGAGGACTTGACGTACAAGCACGACAGCTCGTAGCAATCGGGTTTAGTGCCGAAAATCGTGTGGCAAACCTCCTCGTACCAACTGCACAAGTCGCGAACGTGGTGCACGTCAACCTGCGCCACCACGGCGCCAGAGTGCAGGTGCGAGTGGGAGTCGATGAGAGTCAGCTGCATACATGTATATATGGGCATGCGGGTGGGTCAAGTGACTGTCGTCAATCTGGGTGTATTCACTTAATTCGCCCATTTTTATTTATATATTTTTATTGTTGCAGTATTGCACACCTTCTATATACAAGTTGTTTACTTGTATATATATACAGTCAAACCCCTCCAAGTTGAATTTCATGGGACCACAAAAAAAGAAGTAACTTGCTGCAGTTTAAGGTAGAAAAAAACAAACACTGTTCTTGTGGGAAGGATGAAAGAATTTTCAGAATTTTAATTGGTAATATTCTGGGCCACAAACTGCTTCTTTAATGAGTTGATTGACAAGATGCCAAACTTTGATGCAAAGGTTCAGCATTTGCCCAATTAGTCCTTCACTTCCTTTCAAAACACTTCAATTTAGTTTTTTTTAAGTATTCATTTCCTCTTTCCTTTGTGAAGAAACAATAGCCAAAAGGTCCCAGAAAATCCAAGTTAAGGCGGTTTGAGAGAAAAATTATTCCACTTGGATATAGGTTTTTTAATGTATTATTCCCAAGGAAATTCAGATGGGGTTTTTTTTTCAATGACTGAGGGAGGTATTAGACTTATATGGAGGTTTGATTTATCAAGGTTCAACTGAATCATAATCCAAGGTGTGAATAGCTTGCATGAACATGAATTAAGGTTATAGGTATACAAGAGGTTTTGATTTCTTTGGAGAACAAGCATTGAGGAAAATAAACATGAATCAGGGGAAAGTGTTATGGTGATATGCTTGCCCTTCAATTGCTTCTTATACTGTATTAATTATTGACAGGGTGTTGAACTTGGAGGGATGATGGATTCATTTGTCCCATTGATATTTTACTCCTTTCAAAGTACATTTCATTGATTCTCTCTTCCAGCATGTGTCAATAAAAACCAGAAAAAGGCATACACACTATTTGACTTGCCAAGGTTTGAAGGGGAATCCATTCAAAAGTTAGGGAGGTTTTGTGAATGTGAGGTATTCAACTGTATTAGATAATTGACAATTAACAGTTAAACACTCAAATGTTTGCTGCTGGTCACTCAACATTGTGTTCTGAGAGATCATATATCTCCATGAGTATA
Organism: Notodromas monacha; assembly: GCA_905338405.1. Classification (NCBI taxonomy): domain Eukaryota; kingdom Metazoa; phylum Arthropoda; class Ostracoda; order Podocopida; family Cyprididae; genus Notodromas; species Notodromas monacha. Next base: position 18,544 of record CAJPEX010000943.1, read on the forward strand.
CATTCTATAATGCATATGTTTCACATACCATAGAGGATATAATTCTAAATTATTCACATTATATTGATGGATGATTTCCTATATCAACACACAATAAACAGTTCAAAACAATTGATGAATGTTTTTAAATTTTCAGGACATTATTACATCACCAAGCATATATAAATACTGTATTAATTTCAGCAGCAAAATCAAATTTCTTTTATGTGTTCAAATCAAGGTTCACCTTCCCAGTGTCTCTCTGATAAACCACCAGCACAGATCTTGCATCAGCAATCAGGATTAGATAGAGATCTAGAGTGGCAGGGGTTGGTGTGATTTGATATGGTGAGGTCCACCTTCTAATTGCTGATGTAATCTGGTCATACAAGGACTGCCGCATGGTCACTCTACTGTTCAGGGACTTTTGCACATAGAACTGCAAGAGAAAATTAAACTGCATCACCCTGACCATGAGACTCACTTTGGTGATCCATTTGTCTCTCATCAGGACTTTTCAACCTTTTGAATTGCATCACTTTCAAGAAGAAATATAGGGATATCTTGTGTTTTAGCTTTTGGGAGACCTGAGTGCATGTACCATCTGGACAAGGACTTCCTTGCTGGTTATCATGTTTTAAATACAGGACTGTATATTTAAAAACATATTGCATCAGTTGAAGAAATTCAACACATGTTCAAGTGTACAGAGATTTTGAATTATAGAGGAGTGTGCTACAAAACCAAGCACTTTTGTCCTGGGAAACATAAGAGTATTGCCCAAAATTCTAGATGATGATATTCAGGGGCTTAACTTACTTCTTAAATGAGTTGACAGGAGGCTGAACTTGGATACAGGGGTTAATTTGCCTAATCAAGTCTTTTCCACTTCCTTTCAAAACACATCAATTTCCAATTTTATTGATTTTGCGTGAAGAAAATAATAGTGAACAGGACAAAAAAAATTCAATTTACAGAGGTTTGAGACAAAAAGCCTTACAGTTTGGGAGCTTTGCAATGGATTGTTTCAAAGACAGGGACCTGGAAAAAATTGACTTATGGGGGTATTTGACTAATAGTGAGGTTCAAATTATCAAGGTTCAACTGTATAACAAAAATCAACAGTGCTTCATATGCAATGTATAAAACAGATATACAGTAGTGGTATTCAGCAGTCAGTTGAAAAGCCCTGCTCTATACAATCCCTAACCAGTGTGCAATCTTCTCACCCATTCAAGCAAGATGGCAGACCTTGGCATGGATGCAGACATGGCCTCAGGTACAGTTAAATTCATGTGGGTCAGCTCCCCATTCCTCAGCATCCTCTCATGAATGGCATTCCCTTCAGAAATGCACTTGGCAAAAGAGGACACAAAGCCTCTGTCCAAAGGGGCCCCAGTAGGTACTCTCAAGATGAAGCCATCATCATGAACCCGGTGGGCCATCAGGATGCAAATGATAGTGCAGGCATTGCTTCCTACACATATAGTGGTGATTTGGTGATCAATCATCAAATGTTGAGGTGGTATACTGGATATCTATTTTAAATATATATTCAACAAAGTGAGTGGCACCTTTTTTCCCATTGGCCTCATAGCGTCCATTGATGTGAGTCTGTGTGAAGTCTGGAGGGAACCACCAAACCCTAACTCTTCTTTCACAAGTTTCATAGATTTCTGGTGGCTTGTGGATGTATGGGTGGTGACTGAAATCAAACATAATGGCCAAGGTTTCACCAGTTTAGGTCTGATCAAAAGACATATATGGGAAGTGTCTGCTGATGATGGATACATGCCTATAGCGACACACCTCCATGACACCAGGGAGGACAAATGGCCTTGCAGCACTGCTGGTGGCACTGGACCCTGCAGCAAACTGGTGTAACACAGTGGCAAATGAGCCACAGGTGGGTGCCAGAAGGGTGGGCACTCTGGCCAGGGGCTGGTGAGGTACCTGAGGCACTGGCAATGGCCTCCAGGAATGCATCAAGGACTGGGCCACACTCTTGCCAATGCCTTATATAAAAAAAAGTATTTTATTTTTATCCTAAATTTGGCCAAAAATGGGTACTTTCCTGTTATCTCAGTACCTAATTTCCTGTTATCTCTGTGCCTTCAATCTGACCAATTTAACCTGACCTAACCTAACTTCACCTAACCACCTCCCAAAATCAGTTTCTGCTGAAACTGATTTTGGGAGTTGGTTAGGCAAAGTTGGGTTAGGTCAGGTTATGTTAGTTATACAAATATCTTTTAATTAACATAACCTGACCTAACCCAACTTTACCTAACCGCCTCCCAAAATCAGTTTCAGCAGAATGCAGAAAATTAAAATTCATAGTTTCTGGTAGGTTGTCTCAATTATGAACTCTTCCTAAAGATTTGTCTGGATGGTAGTGCGGTCTAGGAATGAGGTACGGAGATAACAGGAAAGTACCCAAAAATGTTCTTAGGTAGTATATGTGTACATGTGGTGCCCTGGAATTCAACCCTGATCCATTGCTTGGGCTAGGGTTAAATTGTTGAGGGGTTTCATTGTGAAGCAACATCAGATGCAAGGTTTTCTACATCATATTTGATATTTTTCAGCTCTCCGTGGACCACTTTGTGGGGCAGAGGTAAAATTGCAAGTCAACCTTCCCACAAATTTAACCATTGACTTGCAGGTCAGACACATTGTGGGGTGGTCAAATTGTAATAAAAGGAAATAAATGAATCTGCAGATTTACAATAAAATGCCTACTCTTATTCTTTGAGGATGCAGGGCATTTATACCTGCTGTATCCTTGAGCCTGGCTACAGCAGCAGCACCAGGGGGTGTCTGCTGTTTGGCGTATGGCAACTGCTTGTGTGGGCGCCCTAACCGCCTTTCTGCCTTCATCAACAAGAGGTGCCGCAGCACCCAAGGAACTTTCACTATTGGACTCTTCACCCTTGGTTGCTTTCGATGACCTGTTTCATACAGAAATGAGGAAGGTTTCTAAAAATCTTGAAAAAAATACCCTGCCAGGTCTATATAGTCAGAATCCCTAATATATATGAAATACATTTTGATCAAAAACATGCTGGATATTCTCAAACATCTGTCAAGAATTTGTTTATTTCTACTTTGTAATTATATTCATGAATATGATGTCATTTGATGCATTTGTAAAAAGCTATGTACAGCAGAGCATCTATTACCAGATGGATAAGAACTTAAAAATACAAACTAAATCATTTCAAGTTTAAAAAACATTAAATTTGTGAGATCTTTGATTATAAAACAGGCAGATAGCACACAGCTGTAGATTTTCTCCCATACTTCAGCATAATCAATTTCTGCATTATTCTGAACATGTTCAAGAAGCCTATTTCAAGAACAGTACTTTACAAAGAATATGACATTCAAAAAAACTATTCCTGTTGGTATGTTCAGTAAAGAATTCCTCAAAAGCATGGGCTTCTGTGAGGGACATTTGAAAATACTGAACAAGTGAATAATCAATGCCCTCTTGTCCATGCAATGTGGTTACCCCTTTCCACAGCAATCTTGTCTAAAACAAGTTCATCTTCATGAATTTTTGTTTGGTCCCCCTTATGGGTTCTCTCTCTCCCCATGTTGTAAGGGTTCTCTAAATCACAGTTCTCTCTACAATGAATTTATTTGCCTCCTTGAATTTTGTTGCAGAAAGTTAGTCCACTAGCTTGTATTCATCAGCAGGATCATCTGAACAATATTAGCTTTGACCCTGCGCAGCAGCTATATATAGAGAGACAAGTAAGAGACATGATGAGAAGGCGCGGGAAATGGGAAACATGAGCCGTTCAAAGCTGCCCACCCAGACGTCACCTATGCGCAGTCAGAGTCCGCTGCCTGCGGAATTCCTATTTCCTTGTTCTTGGGCCTTCTTGCGGACGCCTCTTCTGCTCAGCATTGTTGAGTTTATCCCTATATATGGTCCTTTCAATAACTTATCCTCCTCCTCCTCCTTCTTCTTCTTCCTCCTCCTCCTCCTCTTCTTCTTCTTCTTCAGCAAGTATATAGTAAGGCAAACACAAAAATGACCGGATAAAGAGGGGAGTGAGGGGGGAAAGGGGAAGATAAAGTGGGGAGTAGCAGTAGGAGGAGAGTGCGTAACGGTCTCCACACCCGGGTGGATGAATCCTACATATATTTATTTCCTGTGGGGAATTTCGAGTCCTGGCAAAAGAACTTGCCAGGACTAGAAAAACCCCCTGTACCAGAAAATCCTATTGCTGTGGGCCTTTATTTTCTTTCATTCATCACAAACATATATATATAGTTTCTGGCTGGCTGTCTAAAGGTTTGCTGCTTCTCTTAGTTTTATTTTATTTTTTATTTTATTGTTCAGTTGGAGAACCTTGTATGCATATATATATATATACATCTGTGAACACAAAAACCTGGTGAGAGTCCCTGATTTATGATGGTGAGGTGCAGAATATTAATCATGCTGAGAATGGTGTTTTGCCCTTGGCTTTTTTTCAGTGGATATGTAGTTGAAGTTTATACTCTTGCTTTCCAACAAGCAACCCCTGCACAATTGACTTAAATCCTGCAACAGACTAGTCTGTTGTGTAAAAATCATGTTCTGTAAATTCAATTGCAGTACATTATTCGCAAGTTAGAATGTTTTTTTCATTAATTTTATACCAACAGAAGTTTATTATGTGGATTTAGTCCCTTACATGGGAGGAAAAACCACCTCCAGAGGTAGTCTTTTGTGCAGGAGGTCTGTTGTGTGGGTTTGACTGTATACATAATAGAGTAACTCCAAAAATTACGAAGATAAAAAAAATTAGTCGTCGTAATAGTTTTGGAAAAGACTTACCGTACCCCGTAAAGTTGTCGATGTAATTAAGATTTCGTGAATATAATATAGGGCAAAATAACATAAAGAGAAAGTACAGTAATATGGTTCTGCATATGTTAAGGCCCCTCAAGAGTGGGTTTTAGGGCTTTTTTAATGGTATGGGTTCTCTACTGTTCAAGGCTATTCCTAAAATCTTGTGACACACATTTAGAGGTATTTATAGTTGCTTTACTGAGCCTGAAAATGTTTTCAAATTACCTTCCAAACAAAGCTGACTGTCCCAATAAACTATTTACAGGGGAATTTCTAATAAATGGCTTTCAAGATCCATTTATACTGTATCTTGCAATTTTTTTCAAATAACTGTTGGTGCTTCAGTAAAGATAATCAAGTTTCAGAGATGGTTGAAAAAAAATCAATAATCCAGGATTGAAAGATGTGTCTTGAAATTATTACTGCAATTTCTGTCCATCTCAAAAGTATACAATTTTAAACATACCTTGCACTTTTTTTTAAAGTGGGGTAAAGAGTGGTACAATATTTTGTTTTGATTTTAACTCATGTGATCATGTTCATTCTGACATGTGTTTTCGTTTTTATTAACAAACCATTGAACTTGATTTTGAAAGAATTTTTGAAGGAAATACTGTATTGAAAAAGTTAATGTGATGGAAGCAGAGTTTTAAAAATTAAAGTTGTATAAGCCACATTCTTTTCTTTGATTGACTTGGACTTTTAGAATGCAGATGCTGTGTATATGACCAGATCCTGAAATACAAGAAGCAATGAAAGTGACTACAATATTTAAAAATATGTATTTGTGGACAAAAGTCTTGTTTCACAACAACAAAAATAAGTAGGCCCTCAAAGAAGAGTTCAAGTTTGGTCATCTGAATTCTGTTACAGCATCAGTTGCACAGCATAATCTTGTCCATACTTTTCTCTGTGTCAAAATATGTACATCTTTTTACTCAAGATACTTGTTCACCATCAGGATCAGTGATCACAATCATCACCATGTCATTTGTGGGACAATCATCATCACACTCACCATTTTCACTAGTTGATGGGTAAAAGTAATGGAAAAGCATGAAGAAGAAGAAATAAGTCTCCACTAATGCAGCAGCAAAGAATATGATGCTGGCAAGTCTTTGTTTCTTTGCCTTTTTCTTAGAGTTTTCCTTGCTTATTTCAGGTCCTGAATCACAAGGTAGTTTCACAGGAATGACATCAGGATCACTTTGAGCAATCATCACATTTCCTGTCTTATTGATGATGCTATGATCCAGTTGCACAGCACTGCTGGTGTCTTTCCATTTTGAAAAGATGAGGATGCCACAAGTTGTGACTGCCAAAATCTTCAGAACTTGGACAAGGAACCAAGTTTTAACCAAGGTTCTATTGGTGCCATCATTGCCCTGAAGGAAGAGTGGTGGTGGTCAAATATATTAAAAAATAATAATTACAGTCAAACCCNTGTGGACATACGGACAATTTGACTTTTGGACACTTGAAAATCAGAAAAATCAGGCCCAAGATCCAGCAGACATTGGCTTGAGTTAGAGACACTTTTTCTGAAATTTTCCCAAAAAAAAATAAAAACCTTTTCTTATTTATTGTTCATACCTTTCAAACAAATCAAGCTACTTATCCTGTATTTAAAAAAAATTGAAAAATATTTAATGAAAAATTCACTCTTAATTCATAATCAAAGCAAGCTGATTTTGTGCTTCAGAAATTTCTATCATCTGTGATTCTGTGCATATATATCCTAGCAAGACTTGATATTTTTCTTTGCTTTTTGATCTCCTTTTGACACCAAAAGATCAGATTCCATGTTGTTTTTTTTTGCTCTGCACTGTTGTTTTGTACAACTTGAAGTTGAGGGAAACAATTTTCATTAAATTGTTTGAGGACTTATTTCAATTTGTTTTACAAAAACAAAGAGAACCAACTAAATTCCTGTATTTACTCAAGTACCATGTGCCCTTTATTTAGTATAAGGCGCGCACAGGGGTTTTTCAGTTGGAAATTTGGCTAAAATCTTAGCCCCGATTAAGACACTCACCCCAATTTTTAGTGAATCAAAAACCACAAAATTTTGAAAATAAACACAAAAAATTGACTTTATAGACATGAATTGAACAAAAATCTTATCAATTTTCAACTTTTTCTGGACAAAAAAGTTTTCTTGTTAGGTTTTTTCCAAATTTCTCCCTTATAATCAAGTATAATGCTCACATAACTTCCTAAAACTTCTTGAGAAAATTTGTACTTGCTTATGACGCGCACCCCTTTTTTTCTTCTGAAATTTGAGAAAAAAGGTGCACTTGGTACTCGAGTAAATATGGTAATTAGCATTGAAATCTAAGGGAAAATTAGACTCAACTTGGGGACACTCTTGATGCACAAATTACGTCCGAATCTGGTGCTCCCTTCTGATTTGGCAGAGTTGATTAATTGTCTCCCATTCCTCGTTTTAAAATCGAGTCAACAAAAAAGAAGAGGAAGAAGAAGAAGAACCCGGCACTCACGGGGAACAACAAAGAAAATCTCCTCCTTCATCCGACGAATGAGGTTCGGCAGGCCGTGAGACAAAACCCCAGCCAGTGGCTTCTGCTCAAAGGGCGACAGTCTGTAGGACACGATCCCGCGCACTTTCACGCCCAAGTTTCCGAAATGCAAACCCATTCTTGCCTCTTTTGCGGATTCTTTTTTTTTTTCTTTTCTTTTCGTTCAGTACAAATTGCACAAGACACCTCTGGAAAAACACAATCAATCAATCAATCACTTCAAGAACGTCGAGGACCTCATCATCAAGTTTTTCCCCCTTTGTGGTTTCCTTGTTCCGCCTATTTCATAAAGGTTTGCAAGACGCTCGGAGGGTGCTTAAAGTTAACGCCCGTCTTCCTGGTTTGTGCGACTTAAAAGGTAGTCCTAAAAAAATGGTTTGTTTTTGTTTTTGAGAAAATAAATATTATCCCGGTATAAACGCATCAAACGAAATGATCACTTGGAGAATAAAACAATATTTTGACGAAATTATCCGTATCCTTCTGAATTTTGCTTGAAATTTTCCAGGAATGCATTTCTCAAGAGCAGCAATCCGAAATCCAGAATTAACTTTTTATTATTTTTATTTATTTTTTCATTTCTTTCTTTGAAAAAAGCCATATCCCAAAGACATTTCCCCCCACAAGTCATGCTGAAATTGTTGGAGGTGATATTTTGCAACAAGAATGAATTCATCTCGGCTTTTGTAACATTACAAACAACACGAGAATTTTTTTCTTTATTTTTGCAGAAAACCGATTTTCCAAGTCTTCGGCTTCTCGAAATGAGACAATTCAACTGTTTTCTTCACAAAGCAACAATAAAAAGTAGCTGACAACGGATTCATCCAAGTGCCAAAAACATTTGTGGGAGATTCGCGAGAATTTTGCGAGGAAACCTTCATACAATTTCGCCCACAACATTTGTGCAGATCTCGCCTTCTCTTTTTTTTTTCTCCGGGAGAAAAAATTCATGGGACGCAAAGGCTATGCACAAAAAGGTATATAATTTGAAATTCAAATTTCAAAACATTCAATTTCTTAAAGCTCCGACTGGGAATGGAAGATCACAACAATGGAACATGACATGGCGACGTCGAATATAGAAAACAAACGAATTTCGGTGATGATTTTCAAAAGTTCCAAGAAAGCTCGGGAAATTCGTGCTGATCCTCGTCCAAGCTTCACTTTCCCATGCATGCTGATGCATGGTCCTGAAAATTATACAAGAGAAAGGAAAGAAAGATTCTCAGTAGAATTTTCAAATAGCATTTTCTGTGTTGCAAAAAAAAAAAATTAGCAAGCCATGAACAGTGCGAATTTCACAACATATGCCATCAAACGAATTTTTCTAGTGAACTATATTATTCCGTCACACTGTTCCTCGGATGCTTCAAGAGAACTTTCAAGTCGCTGAAGCAGTAGAAAAAAAA